>CABFVX010003149.1:12499-78968 GCA_902151425.1 Timema shepardi
ATATATATATATATATATATATATATATATATATATATATAAATAAAAAAAGGATATGGTGTATCTTTGAGCAAATATGACTAATATAATTTTTTAGAGGTGTGTGAAGCTTAGGAACGTCAAAGTTAAAGGTCCAATCTCGTTCTCTTTGGCTTCGACATTCACATTAACCTTTGCATTTTTGAAACATTTTAAACGAAAAAAAAACTTTTATACATTATTAACATAGTCAAAATATTTCAACATATAATCATTACTAAGAGAACCACTAAACAGTAATTAACACCGACAAGTTATTAATTGACAACTATAACATAAACATGGATACATTCAGATATGTCAGCATACAATAATAGTGTTTTCTCTCTCTCTCTCTCTCTAAGCCATTTTCTAAATGATTTAAACTTTTAATGGCAGTCTTTTAAAGGAATTTGAGGAAAAACTAATGAATAAAAATCTTTTGGCTCACAAAAAAAAAAGTTTATTCAACCCTCTTTTAAGAAAGTATGGATATCCTTGGTCTAAGGGGTCCCTTTCAATATAGACTAGATTGCTGGTGATGGTGAGGTCATGGTTCAAATACCAGCCAGGTGCATTGAGGGTGCTATTTTTTTCTTAGATGATTTCCCACTCTGCCTTCATGAAAATTCTGGGAGATTTTTTACTAAATGCTAACTCATCCTAACCTCGTTCATGAAATTAGCCAACAAACCAGAAGGTAGGTTAGATGTGCTTTCATGAGCCCTTTCTAATGCACTTTAGAGCAGGGGTGCGCCCGGAGGGGGGCAAGAGTCGCTTTCGACCCTCCAAAGACCATATTTAATCTCAATAATAACTAAAATTTTATTAAGTAGAACTAAAATATAAGTCACTGAAGTTGTGTAGAATGGAAAGGTTTAAGTCTCGTCTTACGACTTTACATTCAAAAAATACAAGCTTAACACACATTTAAAATGACCCCAAATTTCCAACTAGTAATAAAGTACCAAATTAATCATAATAACTAAGGTACGTTTTGTGTAAAGCCACTTAATAACTAATGATAACTCCATGGCGTCAGTCCGTAAGCAAGCTATACCGACCGGGAGGCCGCCGTCTGTTAGTGAAGATAGAGCCAACATTTGTAGATAGAGGCTGTCGTTTGGTCGGCGCAACAAGCAATCTGGCCATTAATCGGTTTTCTAGACCAGAGCCGCTACTTATTTATTCACTTAGTTCCTCGTTTATCTCCACGAGAATGAGTTGACCCCGTAATAAACACACTGCTTAACAGAAAAATCTGGAAGTGCTGGGGATCGAACCCAGGACCTCTAAATCTTTAGCAAGGAACTCTGAACACTAGATCAGAGAGACGGTCATAAAGCCACTTACATTATTAAAATGTATGCCCTTAATTACCACGAAAAATCTCCAAATGGAATCACTATACTATAAAGCCACATGGCTGACTCACTCACTGACATTAATGTCTACCCACTTCCAGATGAGCTATAAACTTGAAATTTGGCAAACTTATAGGGCTCCTTGCAGAAATTTCATTGACTACACCTTTGATCGTTGCCACCCAAAAGTAAATTTCTGGTTGCGCCACTGCTGTAGAGTACTGTTAAAAGTGGTATCTGTCGTATTTAAATTATCTTTATGAAAAAGTATTTTCTGGGTTGCTTATAGGGCTGCAGATATAAAAGTTGCCGTCCTGTAAATTGTATGTAATCTGACTGTTTCTATTTTTCCCTAGTACCCTTAATTTGTTTTTAAAAAAACCTGTACGCAAAAACCTAGCTCAGATATGATTCCTGTGTGCTTGTGTTATATTTAACATATAATTCAATGACTAACTATTAACATAAAATAGTTTTAAACTCAATTATTTTGTAGGATGAGAACCTTTTATATTTTTACCATGGTATTTAACGTTAAATCTATGAGCCAACAATTTATACATGTCCAAAACTTATTCAAAAACTCAAACCTAATAAAATACTATTAAAACTGCTAGCCATACTCTATTTTCCGCATAGTTACTAACAGTTTATAAGGACTAAACCTATGTACCGTAGTAAATATCTTCAATAGCACCAACTAAAGATTAACAAAAGTCCTTTAAACTTCTGACCCACTACTTCAACCCTTAATCACCAGAAACGGGCAGATTTTATTTTGTTCGTCTCATTATTTGAAGCAAAACCAAACAATGAGAGGGTCCATTGCTGTAATGTACATAAAGTGAAGAGTAACTTGAAAACGAGAATTATCTTTTAGCGCCCCTATATATCTCCACTCTCTTTGGTATGACGTTGGCTTCACATGCCGGCCAGGAGTTGTGAGTGTGTAAATACATCCTAACATCGGAAGGGATAGGAACGTTAACACGAAGCGAAGTAATGGCCCAAGTTCATTGGTCAAGGGAACTGCCTACTACAAGGCAAATATCCTCACACTTCGAAATTACTCACTCAGTTTTGAAACATCAAAAACAGTAACAAAAATATTTTAATATTTCAATTTTTTTTTCTTGTGGGCCTATAAATATTTATTTGTTTGGGGAAGGATGGATTAAGTGGCGCACAGATTTATCTGATTACCAAACCCTTCCTTCACCTCTGACAAGACGTGTATTAATCACAACTTGTGAATGTGAGGAATGCCAGAGCCTCCACCGTGGTTCGGATCCTACGTTAAACTGTAGGTCCTGCATTTCATCTCACAATCACCCTACCATTACACATTAGCGTAAATGCGTATAACCCGAACGGGTAGTAAGATGCGGTGCTATTAATAATAATAATTAAGTGGCTATTTTAAAATATCTGATGGGAGCTGTTGAAGGCAGTTGTAGTTTAAATGATACCTGGTGCACTTTACAGTAATGTTTCTCATTATCTGTGTTATTGGACGGTGTCTATAGATCATGCCTATGATATGTAGATATGATATAGTGAAATTGATAGTATACGGTACATTAAAGTAGTTTTATAGAGACCACGCACGGTTAGACAGTCAAAGTGAGAGAGAAATACCCGTCGCTGGTTATGAGAAGAGGCAAGATTCATATGGCATGCACTGAAGGGAAACGTGAGAGCAAATTCCATCATATATCGACCAATTATTGGTCACACCATGGTGTTGACTTGGTCTGTAAGGGCGTATTGTCGCATTTCACGAAAAGGTTACTGAAAAATGGGAACAAAACATATTTTAATTACTATAAGTAATTATTATTATTATTAGCACCGCGTCTTACTACCCGTTCGGGTTATACGCTCTTACGCTAATGTGTAATGGTAGGGTGATTGTGAGGTGATTGTGAGATGAAATAGAGGACCTACAGTTTAACGTGGAATCCGAACCACGGTGGAGACCTGGCATTCCTCACATTCACAAGGTCTTGTCAGAGGTGAAGGAAGGGTTTGGTAATCAGATTATAAGTAATTGAAATTGCAAACTTGATTCAGGGCTTAGGACTACGTGTGGAGACGCTACTTTATGGGGGGAGGGGTGTGGAGGGGTGCTGGGTGAAAGCCTTCCTCTGTTGGTTATGATGATGTACAGTGTTGACAGATTTTACATTTCAATATTTTACTAACTTATTATTTATGAAATACAATTTTCAAATGGCATGCATTTATTTAACCAATAGAGAATAAGTTCTTATTTGGGGTGTATGATCTACTCATGTTAGATCTATGTTTTTAGCTTTTTACTTCGATTTCATTTCTGCAACATTTCACCAGAAATGTCCTTAAATATGAACTAATCTCACCATTTTATGATTTTTTTTATATAAGATTTAAAATGTTATTTTATCTTATAGCTATATTTTGATAACTTTCTTCTCCATTTAATCAAGAAAAATATTTTAAAATAACAAACTCCTTCTTAATCAACACGGAATTTATGAAAGTCTGCAATGCATCTAAACGCTTCAGTAGTCGGCCATCTAAAATATATGGTATTTGGTACCGAAAATATTTCTTTCGTCTACTCGGAAAAAAAAACTGCTTTATGTTCGCACTCTCTCACACACCATCTCTATTTCGCATCTCTTCTCTTCCGAGTTTTCTTTCCAACCCACGTTCATTTGGTCCGTCTCTTTCACTTTATTGAAACGGGAAGTCCGAAACGCCACAAGTGAATTCAGCCGTCAAGGTTCTAATGAATGCTTTTATTTTTGACATGCATTGATGATATGGGCGTTGCGACGAACTGAGGTTATACTTTCTATACTGTACCCGAAATAGTACCCGTAACTTTTTTTTAACTCTCTCCTTCTCTCTTTTCAATCTGTTTAACTAAGTCTCTCTTGAGTTTTAACACTCCTTTTTCTTTCTCTATTCGTTTGCCCAAAATGAACGCAGAAATAAAATTAAACTGAGAGTCCAATCACCGCTGTCAGAATAAAAGCGCAGATTTTTTTTATTCGGGTACAGGGGGAAGGGTTTTTTTAGGATGTTTAAGGGGAAAGGAGATTACTCCACCCTGTCGCTTTCCTCTTCTTTTGTTTTGTTTTATTGCGTTCATTCTCCCTGTTATTAGTGCTATTTTAAAATCAACACACAGAACTTTAGCTATGAATAAAACAAAATGGTTGGAAATCTCGCCGTTGGGTTTGTGCGATCGTAGAGGCGAGGAAATTCATAAAGTAATTTTAGATTATAAAATGCATTCATTAGAACGTTAGACGTCATAAAGAATGAATAACGTAGCTAAGCCCTCCCTTTTAATCTTTAGTAGAAAATACTTAAAACCGAATTTATGTCGTTGAACACGCGGACTAAGCGTCAACCTCCTCTTACACGCCTAGGTCAGTGTTTGATTCCAAACTTTCCTACCATGCAAATGCATGTGCATTTAATCTAAAATATGATCTACTTTATTCGTCCTTACCTCGTTAGTGTATCCCTAATCAGATGAGGATAGTCCTGATGGTTAAATAAGAAATTGTGGACAAATAAAACTGGTATGGTGAATATTAATTTTTAGTAATATGATGGAATAGATATATCGTTTCCTTCCTAAATTAATCAACATAGTTACATGTTTATGATATATGTTGCTTTTACTAATTTAAATTTCTTAGTTAAATTAATCTTTTAAAGACTGCTCTATGGGAGAGGACTGAGATGAGTTCCAGATATTTAGAAATCATTAACTACTTATGAAGTGGTTTGATTATTTTAAATATTCTTTTAACCAAAATATAGGTGGAAGTTTTGACTGGTTAAACAAAATTAAACTTAAAGTTTAAGTGATTTTTTTAAAAGGTTTAGAAACTTTCATAAAACCTTATAAAACAATCCTATTAAAATGTTCTGTTGTGATCCTATCAAAACTTTATTTTATAGAGAAAGGCTAGAGGTTTATAACATTTTGATTTAATCCTAGAAGTAAATATTTTCACTTATGTCATCATTGATTTTTTCCTTAAGCATCAAACTCAAATTATTATTATTTTTTTACTTTTTAACTGGTCGGAAAACATCTTATAATTTTCACCTGGATTTTGTATACGATATTTAAAAATATCAAACAACTTCTTAGATAATGCGAGATTTTTAAACGTTGTCAACGCGTCTCAATGATTTACCATGTAGCAACCTAAAAAATACTTATTTTACAACTATACAGGATGGGACTGAAACGATTAGACTATTATTAACTTTAAAATTAAAACTTTAATTGAAAAGTAAGTATTGAATAGCTGAATAAAAGCAAAATACACATTACACTTTTTGGAGATAATATCACTCAGGTGAGCTCTACCGGACGTCAGACGAACCTCAGAACATTGTCCATAGCTTTCCTCAACATAGATCGTATAATTGTTTCCAACCCCCCCTGTATAAGAATATATGGCTACTTGTAGCAAAAGTTAAGGAGATTAAGATTTTTAATTATTACGTTTAATAAAACGGTTATTAATGACGTAAATGAAAGTTAAAAATTGGATAGGTAGCTTAGTGTAAGTGCATTCTCATTAGTGTAGATAGGGTATGTTTAAACCGCAGGGAAAAGTCACATGTACGAAAATGCTCCTCTAGTGCATCAGTTCAAGATTTGAACATTGACCTACCTATCAAAGTATTTTCACTAGAATAACACCTTGGACCATGAGACCACCGCCAGGACTAGGAGAGTGGCTTAGACACCTATATCTGAACAAGGAGGTCACTAGATCAATCCCGACCAGTTTAATCAGGAGGAATTTTTATCTATAATCTTGTCTATTTCCTTCCGTGTAGAATAAATGTTTATACTTTTCCTCAGAATGTATATCCTATTTTGTACTTTTAAATGCTCACTATTTATCAATTAATTTAAAAACATTAGGTATAAATTTAAACATAAAACAACTAAGGTTTAAATGTATACATTTCTTACTACTCACCCTGGCTATTTGTGTAGCTATACTAACAAAGTGCGGAAGATCGGAAAACAATTTAGGTGAAAACACTCCCAGCGCACTCTGTGAAGTCTTCCCGTTCCTGGAAATTCAGTCTATAGCGAGTATCATACGCCTTTTAACGCTTAGAACATATGAACACTTTTGCTAATGTTGAATGTGTAAAGGAATGCGGAGTTCCTTCTCGGAAATAAAAGTATATTAGATAGAGCTAAATGATGGCGCGGAAAAGTCCACAAAGTGAATGTGTCTAAAACAGTAATCTCGTCAACAAAAATAATGTTTGAAGTTATATTAAGAGTTAATTTATTATTATTAATAATATTATTATTACTATGTGTTCTGTCTTGCGACAGGTCTATTGCGTTTGTCGGTGAACTTAGACCGCCAATGCACCCTGTCTTCTACCTCCTCCTTCAGCTCCCAAAATTTTCTTCTTTCCTTCTAGTCATCTAATATTTGAATCCTCCTTCTTCCTAAGCTCCTCTTTTCCTCAACCTTTCCTTCTATGACGTCGTAAAGAAGACAGTTCTTCCTAAGGATGTGTCTGATCCAGTTTTCTTAGTACCGAAGAATCACATCCAAAATGGTTCTCTTCTCACCCACTCTTCTATAAGACGTCTTCATTTGTCCCCCTGTCTGTCCACCGAATCTTCTCAAATCTTCTCCAGTATCACATTTCAAAGCTCTCCAAATATTTATTTTCCATCTTCCAAAGAGCCCAAGTTTCTGCTCCAAACAGCGTGATTTTACAAATGTAGTATTTCATCCGTTTCTTCCTAGTTCCAAGAAACAACACTCAAAATAATTCTTCAAAATAATGATAACGTCATTAAGAAATGTACGACATTACGCAAATAAATGGTGTTTTGAAAAACAATTGTTCTAAACAAGATGAAGGTGGGAGGCGTAAATATATTCTATCAGGATTATTTTTGTATAAGTAATTGAGTTTGGAATCACTTTAGAAGCTTACTCGTATTTCTTCCATAACCATTAGTTAAATTTACTTTTCGTTTCCCTACTTCTTCTACCACTTATTGATATTTATGAGTGTCGTAAATATCTTGAATATTATATTAAAGAACGATCACATAAAAATAAATATTTAAATCCTAGGGAATAGTAATCTTATTTAACAACAGCACCATCATTTTGTTGAGAACAGTAGCGTACACTGTATATTCTAGTTTAATCAGATTTTTAAATTCTCCACATTGAATGTAAGCACCGTTTACCCTAAATACCTTTACGGATTACACTATGGCTTTATCTTATAAGCTACACCATACTGGAATAATCCAAGGTAAGCTATCTTATAGGGTAAACGAAGGGTACATTGACACCAAGAAATCACCAGCCTAGAAAATAAAAATTATATATTTTTTCAACCCCACGTCCTACTACCCCTTCGGGTTACCTTCTTATGTACTAATTACGTTACTTATTTTAGGGATTATAGGTTATATTCATTGGTAATATACCCACATTTGAGTGGAGGGAGAATGGAAAACCATTATGTGAAAAAATCCTCAGTACACCTGACCGAGACTCGAACCTTCAGTCTATTCAGTCTATTCTACTGCGAGAGTTGCGCGTTAACCACGTGGCCATCGAAGTGGAGTAAACCTTATCATTATACCATAACCACATGGCTGACATTAATGTTTACCCACTTTCAGATGAGATAGAAACTTTAAATTTGGTGAATTTATAGTTTCTAGTCTATAATCGACGGGAAAATTCCAAAAAGTAAAAAAATATATATATATATATATATATGTGTATGTATACCCATCGAAAAAAATTCAAAATGGTAGGGTAACTTTAAAGTCGGTGCGGACCTTTCTTTGGAGGTATCTTGTGGTAAAACGGTAAGACCTATAAAAAAAAAAAGGAACCCGAGCTAGATTTTTTTGATTCTAGGTAAATTTTGCACATATTCCACATATTTTTTAAAATTTTCTGACACGCTTATGGGACAGCTAGAATCATGAAATTATAAAAATAAATCAACGTTCAAAACAACGCTGAAATTACATTAGTTTACACTCACTGGGGGTTTTGAGGGTGGAGCCCACAACGATCAAAGCAAGAATTTTTAAACTAAGGCTGAATATTTCTTCACCAGGATCGCTAGTGTTTTTCAACTCAAGCAAATGTCTGTGTGTCAGTCACAGAACCTTTCCTTTTCTTCACAATTAGCAGACGTCCTCGACGTAAAGGTTGAATTTTAATATAATATATTCCTTCACCTCTGACAAGACATCTTGTGAATGTGGGGAATGCCAGGTCTCCACCGTGGTTCGGATTCCACGTTAAACTGTAGGTATCACAATCACCCTACCATTACACATTAGCGTAAGTGCGTATAACCCGAACGGGTAATAAGACGTGGTGCTAATAATAATAATAATATATTAAAGGGACGAAAGGTCTGACTCACTCACTCATCACCGTACCTCCAGAATCCCTGAACCTGGAATATTGACAATCGTCAGGAAGGGGTTTTGGGAAATTCAAGCCCCAAGGTGGTTAAATGGGAGATTGAACATTGTTATTGTAAAAAAAAAATAGTTTGGAAACTCTGGAAAGAGGAAATTTTGCCGGAAGGTATGCCCATTGCCCATTGCCAATATAAGAAAATTCTAAAAATAGGAAATTTCAAAATGAGGCTTCAATAAATTACATTAGAAACCTTTTATATGAGGTAAAAAATTAAAATTTGCAAGACAGGTTGAGAAACAACTACAAATAAATCCCTTGAATATGAAATATCTAAGAGTGAGATGGAGAAAAAGGGTTGGGGTTTCCAAATTTTTAAAACCAATATAAATAACTACTTATTACTGTGAATGAAAATTGAAATTCGGAAGGTAGTTAAAGGAAGTAATCCAAATATTCATAAACGTTTGGACGTCTGGAACAGTAGAAGAGTTTATCATCATAAAAACACATTTTTGGTGAGCAGGTAGGAGTACCCTTCCAGATAACCAAATATATATTAAAATTAGACATATCTAAGTCAGGGTTGATGAAATGGTGAGGAGGGTTAGGGGATCAAAATTTCCAAAAATTATAAACAACTACTTCTCAGTGTTGTAGACAAAATTAAATTCATATCAATCCAAATAACCCTAAAAGTCCTAAAATTTTAGATGGTACTCAATAAATAAGAGAAAAGGGTGTTTAATATAAGAAAAATAAACGCTTTTAGGTGTGGTAAAAAATTAAATTTGTCTAAAATGTAGGGGGCCCCTCCAGAAAACCATATGAATCTTTAAAGTTGAAACTTCTAGGGGCGTTGATAGTGTTATAAAAGTTGGGAAGGGGGGGGGGATTCCAGAATTACTAAATTCCCAAATAACTGAATAGTTAAAATAACTTTAAAAACATAAATGTAGTAGAAAATGTAAATACTTTAAAAGAGCTTGAACAAATATTAAATTATAAAACATCAAAAATACTGAAACTAATAGAAGAAAAAACCGTTAGGTGTGGTAAAAATTGAATTTTGGTATTTAAGTAAGTATTCCTTCGTTGATAACCAGATTGAGATCTTAATAAATTGAATTTTAAAATGTCATTTTGGGAAATGGAAAAACTCAAATTTGATCAAACTAATTTAGTCCACCAATTTTTGATGTGGTTGAAAATATAAATTTTTAGGACGTCAAAGAAACACATCATATAAATTAATTGGTTTTTAAAATTCCAAAATGGGAATGTTGGAACCGTTCAGGTTCAAGGGAGGGGTAGTAGCTTGAAATATCTTTTAAATTATTATAAAAATTTACCTTTCGGCGTGGAAGAAAATTTAAATTTAGAAATCTGTAAAATGGATCGCCCCAAATAACACAAAATCTAGAAAGTTGGGAGTATCAAATTAGGATTTCGAGAAATGCATAAATGGTGGGGAAAAAAACTTTATCAATATAGTTGACAGTTTCAATTTTGTGTAAGATGAAACAAACCTAAACTAAATTAAGACAAAACGAAGGATTATATTAAAGGTAGTTGCTATTACACAACTAAATATCGAAGGACAAACAAGCGTCTATCTAGGAGTGGCATAGTAATTAAATAAATAGCATAAGTTCACATAACTCGGTAAAACATGTTCCCTTCGGAAAACTTTGATAGTCACTTTTTTTAATATTTTCATGTAACATAGTAAATTATTTCACTTACGCTCCTTGGAAAACTGTTTTTTTTATTACAACCTTATTTCTGTAACCATATATATTATTTAGTTTCACTTTATCTCGTGGTCGTGCTTAGGCAAATATTTAGTTCGTTAGTGTACTTAGTTTTTAATTTAGGTAAGATTTTGTTCGGAGATTTAATTGGATTTATTAATTGCCATAATTAGCCTGGGATCGTCTTAATTAGCTCATGGTTGTATAAAGAGGAACTAGATACAATTTCAAATTTTTCTATATTTTTAAAAATATAACCGCCTTTGTTGTTTAGTGATCAGAGCTCCTGGCTACAGAGCCATAGCTCCCGGGTTCGATACCATGAGCTTGCAGAACTTTTCTGTGAAACAGGAGGTCTGGAACTGGGTAAAACTTAGCCTCGTGAGGACAATTAAGGAGCTTCTTGAATAAATAATTGGCAGCTACGTTCTAGAAAAGTGAGATTAATGGCCTGAAGGTTCGTTGAACTGACCAAATGACACACTCTATCCACAAATGTTAACTCTATCATCGCTAATGGTGGAGGCCGCTTGGTCAGTATATCTCACGTGTAGGCTCACACCATGGAGTTACTGTATCTCTGGTCTCAATCCTAAGTTAGGTGTTATCTGTGGGGTGCGATGGGCTCTTAAGACGTCTGGTTCCAGCTGTATTACCTACCTAAGTTAGGCGTTATCTGTGGGGTGAGACGGGCTCTTAAGACGTCTGGTTCTAGCTGGATTACGTACCTAAGTTAGGCGTTATCTGTGGGGTGAGACGGGCTCTTAAGATGTCTGGTTCTAGCTGTATTACCTACCTAAGTTAGGTTCTATCTGTGAATTGAGACGGGCTCTTAACGTATATCATTTCCAGAAGTTAGCCTTATATATATATATATATATCAAACATGATATTTCCACCTAATATTCTATTTTGTGTATCTAGCTACACAAAACAATTTTGCAGCACTTTTGTGTTTCCTTTCATACAAATCGTTGACCAAAACGTAATTGGTTTTCCCTTTTCTATAGACCTAAATTACGGCCGTATATTGAACCATGCATCATGAGAGAACAATCTCCCAGTAGACCAGATTCTATGCTGTGTTGGTTAAATGTCAGATCGATTGACCTACAAAACCGAATAAGTTTTAAGGCTCTTGAATGAGAAAAATAGGGCGAGTAAAAAGTAAACTACATTAATAAGGTACAAATAACAACTTATCAAATATTAATTTGCACTTCAGGGCATGTAGATAATGTAGTATTTTTTATTATTATTATTTATGTGAAATATTTAACATGCACTTTATGAAACGAATCATTATATAAGAACACAAAAATGTCTGAGTGAGAGCGAAAGGGCGTACCAATTTTGCCAGGAAAGCTATTTTCGCATAACTTCTGGAGTTATTATATATGCTACTATCAACATGGGATCGATGGCTTTACTTTGCCTCCAAAGGAAGTAGTGCTAAAATTTTTTTTTCTCAAGAAAATTCTGTTGACCCCAGCTGGGTTAGAACCCACAAACATTAGGTACTGAGACGAGGTCAATGACTATATATTCAAATTCATCTGATTTAGTTTTCTGTGGATGAAGAGGTTTGGGTTTGAATCTTAAATGCGTGTATTATGAGTAAAAACCTTTATTCGTTGTAAATAAAATTATTGTAATTAGCTAAATAAAAAGTTTGTGTTCTGATACTAAAATTTTATAAATATATTTTTTTTCGGCCAACCAATTGGTAAAATAAATCGACTCAAACTCAGGGCGTATAGTAACGATAGAAAAATGATAGCTTAATTTATCATCCTGGAATATTAGATATTTGCCTTTGGTCACTTTATGACTGTCCCAAAAGCCAGAACAAACACATATTTTAATTATTTATCAATGGTCTTTGATGGAAGGAAATAATTTAGTTTAAAATGGGAACTTTGATTGGTGCTTTAGGAATAATAATATATTTTTTAAATTCACTTGGTACTTTTTTTTCTGGCAACTTCAGGATAGAAAGAGAAAAACAACATTAGATCTACTACTAAATAAAATATAGTTTATACATCGTTAATGTTCATCAAAATTGACCTATTTACCATTATTTGCATATAAAATGCCAAATAGTCAGGGCCATTAGTAGGATTTTTTTAAGGAGGTCAGTAATATGTTTTTATGACTGGTAGGAATTAAATGGTTAACAATACAATAACGTAATATGTAATACACTAATGTTGACACACAAAATATTATTGAGATGTTTCCTTAAGTAATAAAAAATATATACATATTTTTATTTGATTAGAACGATACAAATGTAAGCACAAAAAGACACACACAATCAATCACAGCACTCAACCATTTATGACGCAGTAACACCAACAGCTTGTCCAAAAAATTACATTAAACTCCAGGGGAGAAATTATTACGTTGGGTCTTACAAATATCGTTTCTCGCCGGAATATAATACTGGAACGGTTTTTGTTCGTCTCATTATATTTATATTGGTTTATATAGTGTAAATTTATTTCTTAATGGTAGCGGTCTAACTATCCAAGCCCTTTCCACCCCCATCCATCCTCAACCCGTGCGTACGGCCCTGCAAATAGTTCATTTCTTTAAAATATCCTATTTAGTTTAATTTAGCGTGTGCAAGCTGAAGTTACTATTGAGAAGGGATTTCAAAACCATGCAAATGATCTAATTGAGTTAGTCAAAAGCATGATATATTTAAAAAATTCTACAATTAATTTTAAAAATATTGTTACATTTTAACGGGCTAATAGACTCAGCCCAATACTACCAATTTTTTGTAGCAAATAACCTTTATTCAAAAAAAAAAGTAGTATAAATATGGTTTCCTAATGATATATATTTATGCTAGACCATTGATATATAATCTCCATGTGTTACATACCTCGTCTCCAATACTTCGGGGAGTATGAACGGCGCCATTGGATGGGCTCGCCGCCCTCATGGTTCCACCTACAGTGCACTTGACTCTCTGAAGCTATCAAATCAACTGATAGAGGTGGGCGGTCTGTCCGTCTGTCTGAGCCTTGGTTGGCATGGGTGACGTCACTGGCCCAAACTAGAGGGATGGTTCCCTTCTTCTTCTTTATTTCCCATGATTCTCTTCGAACAGCCGCTATAAAACTCCACGGCTCGCCGGGGAGAGAAACTCGCTCACTTATTTATCGCATGGTTCTACGCGTGTACGGACATCGTGACTCTTTGACGTCTGTTTACCGAGCCAGCACCTCTGGACTTGACGATGTTGCCGCAAGACCAACCAGACCGTCGGAAGATGTAGGGTACCTATTCGATTATCTCTCTCTGTGAAGAATAGGTGGCCCAGTCGTCTGATGGCTAGTTTAGGGGGTATTTGTGTTTAGCTGAGAGGAATTTCTACCCTCGCCTAACATGATTTAGGTTATTTCTAAGGACTGGATATCTTGGCTACCATATTGTGGCGCCATTTGGTGAATGTTTGCTTTCTGCGAGGTCCTTGAGACCTGCATTTTAAGGTGGGAATGTTCCCACACACCAGCCCGCTAGACCATATTTAGAAGGGGAAGGGGCTCTTCAGTCAGTTTGAGGCTAGGCAGTCTTAACCAATTTGATAGTTTTTGTATGTTGATAACATGTTCCACATTTGGTTCTCAACCAGTGGAAGTTTCTGCCCATCAGGCACGACTCAAGCCTAATAGTTGATTTGTATTAAGACTTTAGAACCACCGTTTGGTGCTTAACCCCTGGGTCAGTATGCCTGTCTGGCTTAGGCTCATTGGCCCTGCAGCGGCACCCAACAACCTGGCCGAGAACACTGAATCGGAACTTACCCTATGTATGTTGAGCAATGGTTTTACAAGTAGGGCTAGACTCGGCCTTCTTATGTGCAGGCTCATCACGCCACTGTCTTATCAACTGATTATATCTGATTATATGTCTTCCAATTGCCCTGATGGCAATCTTCACCCGTCCTACTTGTGGACTGTGTGATGGAATATTGGACTGTGATCTGTAGCTGTTGAATGTATACACTTTGCTTTGTTCCCATTAAACTGATTTGTTATTTTAAAGTTATTTGTTTGCTTTTGCAAATATCCTGTCTTGTATATTTACCTTGTATAAGATACGGCCGTCTCTGGATGAGATAAGAGCGGTCGTGTCAATATTAATTTTAATGGACTAGTAAAAGTTCGTAAAAAAAACACGTCTCGCGATATTTCAGTGCCTCTTACTGTTTTATTGGTTCATCCTAAACGGATTTACATTTTCTTTATACGCAAAAAAGAGGCGAGTAAATTCTCTCTAAATTCTAATTTCCTCCTCTCTATTCCCGTTAGCGTAAATATAAGAATAACCCTGATATTTGGTGAGACGCGGTACATGCGCGCGCACCTGCACACACACACACACACATACACACAAACAAAGCTATAAAGTAGAATAAAATTGGTGATCTAACTATTGCTCTTATTTAGACTATCTTTTTAGTCGTATTTTAGTTAATATTTTAAAAGCATGTATATGCAGTTGTATGGACACTGGTAATTAATAAATAGTGTTTCATACAATGGGGTTCAACCCCTCCCCCCCTATCAGCCCCAAATTCCTCTCTCCGTGAAAGGACAATCCAACAAAATTGCTTCTTCCAATATGACCACACTTCAGATCTTCGTATTGTTGTCTGAACTAATTCTACCAATATAATATTTGAATTGTAAATTGACCAATTATATAAATAACGTATGGACAGTAAAAGGAAAAAAAAATTATATCGGTAAAGCGCGATTTTACATTTACATTAAAAAGAATCTAGTGAATATTTTGCAACTCAACACATGGTGTTTTATTTTATCGCAATTTATATTTCTCTTTGCAGGAAGTTACTCACCGTTTTCAAGTTTCCGTTGTTGATGAAATGCTTTCAAAGATGCCAGCATGTAACAAGATTATTACTCTTTGAGAAATATATCACTAAAACACTATATGCACAGTATGTTTCGGCAATATCAAACGTTTAAGATAAAATATTATAATATAATTTTACAAGGGAAAATATTATATAAATAATCAGTAATGACATTTAAAAGTAAACAAATAATTTAGCTACTTTAACATATTTATCAATAAATTTGAATTATATTAAAAATGTAAAATATGCATTAATCTTTTAATCCTATATTCAGGGTGAATCACGTAAAAGTAGCCCACTATTCCATACTGCAAAGATTAAGTAAAGACCCAAGAAAAGTTTATGTAAATTACCCCATCAAGTCGGTATAACTCGGGCAACATGTGTACGTGTATTGCACACACTAAAGATGAGGCCATACCGTGTAAGAAAGAAATAAAGATACTGATAAAGTGAAACGTCTAAAATACTGTACATCGCTGTCGGAACACTCGATACAAAATAATATGTTATGTCAGTTGAAGCCTGGTTCAATTTAACCGAAAACGAGAGATGGGAAATTAGATTCCTCAATTTCTCGATACCTATCGATTCTTAAGGGTATCGAGAGACTCGAGAAAATACCTCGATTCTTGATGCCTCGATACTTAAAGATGTGTGCAAATGATCGTGAATGCTTTATTAAGAAATTAAAGAATATTAAATATTAAAGGCCGTTTGTAACGCATTTTCTCGTTAATTATTCCATATGTTTGTATAGTAAAACTTATTAAAGTATTTATTAGATTTTAAAACCTAGAACTTGATGTTTTGCTTCAATGTAAACATATTTACCGTGGTAGCATAATGTATTCAAGAAAAAACACAAATTAACTATTATTTAATTTGTGACGGTTAATTTGTAAAGCACTCGTAATATATTTCTTTACACAGGGTTGGTATCTGTTAATATGGTGGTTTAAGTTTATTTCAAAATTTTAAAGCCAAAATTAAAATCATGACTGTAATTTGTAAAGGCAAAAAAAAATTTAAAGTCTAATTAATATTTAATAGAATTTTACCGAAATTTTTAGAATAAAATCAAATTGGTAAAAAAAAAGGTTCACCTATCACGGCAGCCATATTGGTTTCTATTAACATAAACCAATATGGCCGTTCTCACTTCATTTCAGGCCTATTCCAGTAAGAATCGAGTATTGAAGAATCGAGGTAAAAATTTAAGAATCGAAAAATTGGTATCGTCGCATCTCTACCAAAAACATAAACTCTCAGAGCTCAAAGAACTGGGCAATATTTTTAAAATTACACTAATAGTTTTAGGTATTGGGGAAGTTATGTTTATAGGAGGTGTACCCGCATTTGCGTGGAGGGAGAGTGTAGAACTATTTTTTTAAACCTCAGTACACTAGACTGGGATTCAAACCCCGATCTCCCTGTCATCGGCAGTCCAGTCTACTGTGGGAGTAGCGCGTTAGACCACACGGTCGCTGAAACATGTTTTAAATTAATTAGTTATTTAATTTTTTGTTGAGATAATATGTCTTGTTTTTTAATTATGTTTCACTTGTTTTCGACGTCGCTATTTGTTTTGAGTCCTTTGTAAAGGAAGATGCCGAGGGTTAACGTGCCTCATTTGACGTTTTTGGACTTGTCATTGTCCTTGTCCGTCTACTCTTGAATGTGTGCGACAAACTAGTGACGACAAAGGTTTGGAGACTCTAATGTAGATAGAGAATAAGAGAGAGAGAGAAAGAAATATGGTAAAGGGGGTTGGCATGAGTTGTCACATCCAGAAATGTGAGCCCTTAGTTAACGTGTTCTTCCAACCGGAAACCTTGCTCTGTTATTTCATCACTGAAACGTGTTTCATTAATGTCGGGAACAACAGTACCTACAGTCTCCCCTTGTTCCATCTCATATTTGGTCTTGTTTACATTCGAGAATTAGCTAATCTTCACCTCTCATTTACACTCTTATACTCCTGTGTTGTTGTTTTTTAGGAAAAATACTTATGGGGGTCAAGGTCATGTTTAGTTGAGTTTTTAGAAGATGAAACGCTTTTATCCTCTCTAGGAGATTACAAGAGTAAAATTTTCATGTGTCATATGCATTTAAAAAAATCCTTCTACCTTTTTTTTTACCAAAAAGCTAGAAGTAATGTTACATATAAACTTCAATTTTAACATAGTATTTTTTGTTAGCACCGTGTCTTACTATCCGTTATAGCTATACGCATATGTACTAATTACACTAATGTTTTAGGCATATTTCAAGGTTTAATTTAGAAGAAGTTTACAAGCACTTGCATAGAAGGAGAGTGGAAAACAATTTAGGAAAAACTCACCCTTCAATACAACTGACCAGGATCGAACCATGATCTGCCCGTCTTTGGTAATCTAGTATATTGTGAGAGTATCGTCAGACCATGTGGTCACCGAAGTGGATCTTAGACACAGTTATTATCTCGTAGACCAGGCTGTGCAATGTAGTTGATGGAAGTCATGTGGAACCAGATAGACAGTAAACTAAGTAATGGACTCCTGAGTGCTCACGCCATATTGAAAGTAGTTCAATGGCGACCAAGCCTACTTAAGAGTGGAGAGCCGCCAATTATCCCTACTTGAAGGATAGGCTGCTCGATAATTGCTCAAGAGGACATAGCCATTAGGGGTAAGCCGACACCCTTCAAGTTGGCGATTGATCTAGTTTTCGGAGATAAGTTCTGTTTGGACGGTACGCGCGGGAATGAGTCCCGGTCATCGTGTAAGTCATAGAACTGTCTGTTACGTGAGTATCAAACTAGGGACTAGTTTGTTAATGTGCGAGCTGTATCTTAACTCGACACACCTAAACATTTTAAGCACTATCACACTTAGACACTAATGTACGAAATAGAAAGAGAGGGAAGAAAATCAGCAGGTCAACCAGTGAGGTCTCCTCTTTATCTACGGACAACACTTAAACTCTTCCTCTGATGAGTTTACACGCTCACTATACTATTTTTCTCCTTGAAAACGTTGACTTGTTTTTTTTATGATTACATTTTTCTTGTCTCCTATTCTATGAAAAACAAATGCTACCACGGACTTTTTTAATTTATATCCTGGAAGGAAGACTTCTTCAGGACATTTTCATGATCAATACAAGTGGCCTAAGTAGTAGATGAATAATTATAAAGAAAACACGTTTACATAAAAACTACTTCAAGATAAAAAAAATTATTTTGTGACATTGTACAACTATTTTTAGAATTATTTAAGAATGTATGGTTTTTGTTTTGACATTATATCTTTAAATTTCGCTGAATAAAAAACATAATCCTAAATTCACTAAGATTGTAAATCGTACATTAACCTACGGTGAGTGATCTGGTGGTCTAGGGGTAAGGTGTCGGACTTCTGTGCTGGGGTCCGGGGCTCAATCCTCGATCCCGGCACAGATTTATCTGATTGCCAAACCTTTCCTTCACTTCACTTCTGACAAGATGTGTATTAATCATAGCTTGTGAATGTGTGGAACGACAGGTCTCCACCGTGGTTCGGATCCCACGTTAAACTGTAGGTCCTCCATTTCATCTCACAATCACCCTACCATTACACATTAGCGTAAGTGCGTACAACCCGAACGGGTAGTAAGACGCGGTGTTCATAATAATAATAATAATAATAATAATAACCTACGGTGACGTCACAGGTAGGCAATATCCTTAAGTTTTTAGGTAGCATAGTTCAAACACTTTCACATTAAATGTAGAGTAATTATTATATATGCTTATTACTTGATCAGTTAGTAAAACGAATTAATAAAGATGGATTTAAAAAAGTATTAATTATAATTGTTTAAGTAAAAAATTATCAGATATCTATTTTTAGCCGAGGAGTCATAGCTATTTTTGAAAAGTTTAAATTTAAAATAATCAGTTTTCAGTAAATTAACCTTAACAATAAACATTAAATTAAAATACTGTTTTTTTTTCTTGTGTTAGGACCATAAAATATCAAAATATCAAGTTTGAATGAAATTCACTAAACCGTTTTGGCTGCATCCCCAGTTATAAAGAGAAAGGCAAACCGACAAAGGAACAAAGGGAATACTAATTTTAAAACCAGCCTTTTTGAATTAGGAGCTACATGAAACGTATAGATCCGTTTTAATTTCTAGGAACTTAATGTCCGTGTTTACAATACTTTTTCTATGCAAGAAAGTAAAATCAAACACAATTTTATATAATTGCTCATAAATCTTGAAAAAAAAAATATAATGAAATGTTTCAAGAAATATGTAACCAACATTTAAATCAAAAACAAAAGGTTTTAAAAAACTATTTCAAAAAATAGCTATAGAAAACGAAACATCAAATTATGTGTTTAAATAATAGTTACATTATATTGACCCAATATCACACACAATATTGTCATTCCATTAGTAAAAAAAAATATTGTCATTTAGTTTAAAATTTCCCATTGTTTTTCTTATATATATATTTACAATGCTGATTTATACAATTAAAAAACTATTTTTTATTTCATTTAATATGGGAGTCAAACGGCATAATTGATAAATATTGCTTCGGAATATGATTCAATCAAATTTTTAACGAAGCACTACCATGGGGCTCATAAAAATAGAAGCATTGATTGATTTTTATCAAGTTTCTCTATTCGCCTCATTTACGGGCGTCCCCTGGATGGATGTATTGGTGGGGAAATGAACGGCGGATAGCTGAACAAGACATGATACAGCGGTTAAATGCGCCAACTGGGACAAACTAGCCATTACTCATTCTTGTATGAAACCACCGCATCTCCCATCACAAAGATGGACGATGGTGGTGGCTGAAACCAGATAGTATCGTGCGCTGCGTCACTTTGCAGGATGACATATTTGAATGGTTTTGGGTGTCCAGTAGATAGTATCGTATCGGCCTATAGAGAATAACTTACAAGTATACCATGTTTAATGAGATACCGTCATGCAACTTTGAAGTGAGTTGTTTGGTTCATTCTGCTAATAGTGTGTGTGAATTGTGTTTTTTTAACCCATATTACTACCCGCCCGGTCAATATGCTCATTTACGCTAATAGAACCAGGTTAAAGGTATTTAATAGGAAATCTAATGGGATGAGACCGGTGGGAAGATGCATATGGGAGTATGGATACCATTAGAAGACTTGAAAGAGATAGGGTGTAATGAAGTGGACTGGATAGAACTAACTCAATATAGGGATAGAGTGTAATGAGGTGGTTTGGATAGAACTATCTCAAGATAGGGATAGGGTGTAATGAGGTGGACTGGATAGAACAAGCTCAAGATAGGGATAGAGTGTAATGAGGTGGTTTGGATAGAACTAGCTCAATATAGGGATAGAGTGTAATGAAGTGGATTGGATAGAACTAGCTCAAGATAGGGATATGATGTAATGAGCTTGACTGTATAGAACTAGCTTAAGCTAGGGATATGGTGTAATGAAGGAGATTGGCTATAACTATTTCAAGTTAGGGTTATGATGTAATGAGGTGGACTGGATAGAACTAGCTCATAATAGGGATAGGATGTAATGAGGTGGACTGGATAGAACTGGCTTAAGATATGGATAGGATGTAATAAAGGAGACTGGATATAACTATCTCAAGATATGGATAGGATGTAATGAGGTGAACTGGATAGAACTAGCTTAAGATAGGGATATGGTGTAATGAAGCAGACTGGATATAGCTAGTTCAAGATAGAGTGTAATAGGGTGGACTGGATGGATCTAGCTCTAGATAGGGATAGGTGGCTACCTTGTTGTAAGTATGGTAATGAACCTTCGAGTTCCAAATGCCACAGAGCAAGTAAGCAAGAATATAGGTGAGGAAAGAATTAAGAAGAAATTTACTTTAATTTGAGATTGAGAGAGAAAAAGAGAGTGGATTAACATGCAAGAGAAACCACTGTTGTTACAAAGAACCGGGATTTGAACCCTGATAGACCCTTCACCAAAAAGAAAAAACTGAACGATCTTGACGTTTTGTTCGTGCGCTCTACTTTGAGGGTAAGATGGTTTATATTCTATTGGTTGTTCGGATTGTATGTTTTCCTAAATGTACTCACTTTCCCTCACGTTAATTGAGAGAATATTTTGTCTATGTTTTACTTTCCACTTCCTTACTCCATCTATTTGTGGGTGTATGGGGGTGTTTGTATACACACATACGGGGTTATTTATCTCTACAGGTAAAAATGTATACGGGTTGTAGGGAGTAATCAGATAAATATTTACACTCGATGAACTTTGGGTCAGTAACTCCGAATGGCGAAGCTATGAGACGTCAAAGTTGGTGCTGAATGCCCCTGGGAGGGTAGGCAACTCATAAAACTCTGGCAATTAACAATATTGGATTGTGGGGTGTATAATTATGACTATTAAGGCTAACAGTGGAATGCCGCTCTGCTACTCTGGTACTATCGTGTGTGTCAGCGGAGGGATTTGTGTGGATGCATGTGTTGCCTACCCTCCCAGGAGAATTCAGCACCAACTCGGACGTCTCGTGACGCCATCATTTGGCGTCATTGACCCCAACTTTATTACATGTAAGTACTTGTCTTGTCACCTCGCCTACAACATGGATAATATCGTACATGAAGATCTGAATAACAATGTATATTAGAGAGGGTTCGAATTCAATATTTCTCGAATCCAAATAACAATTCTCTAACCTATAAAAATGTACACATTTGGATAGAATAAAAACTTTATTTGGTGGCCGCATGGTCTAAGTCGTAACTCTCGTAATAGACTAAACAGCTATCGACAGGGAGATTGAGGTTTGAATCTTAGTCAAGTCTACTGCGGGTGGTTTTTTCTAAAATGTTTTTTCGCTCCCTCTCTCTCACCGCAAATGCGAGTACTCCTCCTCTAAATTCAACCTTCCTCATTTTTAACTTAATAGCGAGTTAGTACATATGCGTATTACCTCAACAGGGTTAACACAACGATGGTAGAAAAAAGTTTAAGGGAATAAATTTTAATTAAATTTAAAAATAAAAGTTGTTGAAGGCTTGGATACCACTTACAAATGATATTGTGTTTGTCATTTCTATTACGTCAGAAACAGCAATAAGATCACTTTTGTGGTACATTAATTATATTAATAGAATATCTGTCCTTTTTGTGTGTGTGTGTTTGTGTGTGTGATTTTGTTTAACCTCCCAACTACACAGGTCTAGATAATTCCTTTTACCAATTGCTAATTTTTTTTTACATAAATTCAAGGCGCTAATGATTGTATTTTATTAGTTTTTTGTGTGATTTTTACGTATTTAGAATCTCTCAAATACCATAGGATTAGAGTGTTCCATCTGTAAGAAATGTATGTATATATATGCACATACATGTACATATATGTGTATATATGTACATGAATATTCCTGATATTGGTAGTAAGATATGTTGCACAAAAATTCCCCCATTCTTGTGAGGAGGTGGTAAAAACTTGAGTTAAAAATAGATAAATGAAACGTGATTTTTGAATAAGTTTAGTCAGGAAATGACACTATGGCTTGCAATCTAAGCTGAAACGAAGGGTTGGATGGGTTGTCAGAGGGGTTGGGAGGGTTGAAGAGGAATAAATGAAGGGGCTTTGAGAGATCGTCATTAAAATGAGGGAGGGGTTTACGTTAGGGTCGGACAGTTGTAATGGATTTATTCGTACTCACCAGATTGTCAACAGATGTTCTCTGATTACATGAGCAGTCGTACTTCCGAAAACCCTCTGAACCAAACTTCCTTGCGAAGGTAGAGAGAAAGGGTTTTTATTGAGGTGTCTGCACTAGGGGGAAAGATATGCTTCATTGGCAAACCAGCCTCTTTATACAATAGGATTTTAATAGTTCAATATTGGATAATTTGAAAAGTTAGATAATTCGAAACCACCATGATTTACAATGAAATTCCTATCTATATTAACGAGAAAAAACCAATATTTAGTTCGAATTTTGGAAGGAAATATTTTGATAATTTGAAGCCTATACATTGTTAATTTTTTCCAAGTTTCTTCTTATTTCAAACCTTACTTAATGACGGTGGAACCCTGGCAAATGGTTAAATACTTGAAGAAATAAAGCACAAAAATATCCAAGAATCATTTGATGAAAAAGACAGCACAGGCATCCAAGCAGAAGAACAAATAACGTCCGTTTCTGAAGCACTTAAAATGATGGATAAACTGAGAGGATTCACTGACTCCCAATTATATGTAAAAATCAACATTTTTAATGTAATCAGTGAACATGAAGATTATATATATTGTGCCAAATTGGGAAAATTACAAAAAAAAACAAGATTGGTAATCTTTTCAAACGTAATGGGAAAAAATATTAAAGTCTGAAATTCTTAATTGTTTGTTTTTACTTTCTCGCTATCTTAAAGGTAGAGACAGTATTGTGATCGCAAAAAAAAATCGAACTCAATATTTTGAGGAATCTCGACCTTTAATGACCCCTCTAATCCAAAAAAGTGGTTTTATAATTTCCGTATGTCTGTACCTCCAACTAGAGCCTAAACTATTTTACCATTCGGGCTAAAACTCGGTATCTAGGGTTTTTATAGGGTTGCCTCAAGGGATTTTTGGAATTGGCTATCCACCCTAAAATTAATGGTAGTTTACTGAAGGGCAAAAAGAGAAAAAGTAGATTTTCTCAAAATCGGCTCTAACGATTTTGATTAAATTTCATTTCTAAACATTTATAAATATTCCAAACAAAATGGCTAATCTCAATATTTCGTCAAAATGACTTAAGAGCTACGGTCTGATGCGTAAATTATTATTTCTTTTATTATTTCTTATCATATCTTCAAAACTATTTAAGGTATGATATTACTTATCATTACAAATATATAGATCTATTTATAATATAAATATTTTATTCGAAGCGTAATTGTATAAATCCAATAACTTTAAAGCTATAAGCAGATATTTATATTTTTTAACTTTTCGAACACAAAAGGTAAAGTATTGCGGCCTTAAAAAAATCAACCTTAAATGTTGATGGATGTCAACGTCTCATGACCCTCTGAGCCTTAAAAAGTGGTCTTTGCAATGCAATGCCATCTGTCTGTGTGTCTGTTTAAACTAAAAATTAAGATTAGTTTAATAAAGGGTGAAAAGAAAAAAAATCTATTTTCTCAAAATCGGCTCTAACGATTTTGATTAAAATTCGTATGTAGGCGTTGATTAAGATTATAAATAAATTGAATATTTTCATTTTCCCGTGAAAATTACTTTTTGGCTACTTTACAGAAGCATAAATTTCGGTATCTCCGCAACTATTTGAGATACTAAATAACTTATCATTGCAAAATTGTAGTACTATTAAAAATAAAACGCTTTTATATGAAATATATTTTATAAATCCAATAGTTTATGAGATATTGGCAAAAATATTAATACAATTTTGTGGGCTTCAGCTGTAAAGATATACTTAAGTTTTAAACGCAATAATTCTCCAATGCCATAGAGTGATTAAATATTAGTAAATCTCTCAAAATTTTGTTATCCTTCCTTAAATCTCTTAGGAGAAATGTTTGTACAACAATGATCTATCTCCATTTTAGACTCAATAGTCAATATTTACATTTTTGTATTGGTCAAAATTTATAAATGAGGAATTTAATAGCAATGCGATGACATGAAGATGTGCAACACCTAATAAAATGTCGAAAATTTTAACCGGAAGTAGAAATTTTAATACGAAGTGTTGACCCTTGTGGACCCAACATTGATCTTTGTATTGGTCCAAACATACAAATGAGGACATTAATTCTTTAAAAATAAAATTATAACATTTAAAATCGGGACTCAAAAAAGTTTTACATAAGTATAGTGCAATTTATGCTTGGTTTTGCTTGTGTATATTATTTCGCTTCACATATATTACGAGTTTTGAGTAAATATCTCCATTTTTAAACAATAAAGCGAGAAAGTCCGTGCGCAGATCCGTACCATTTATTTTAATTTTTATAGTTTGTGTTTAATTTTTTTTTCCAAGATGTATAGATTGTGTATGTGGATTTTATATGGCATATAAATTATAAAATGTGTGTGTTTATATGCAGAATATTTTGAGATTATTTATTTATTGTGTACTAGCGGCCTTGATACTCATAAAAATGGTTAATCCGAATCTTGGCTATTTCCAATATTTTTTTATATACCTTGAACTTTGAATTAAATAAGTTCTACTGTAATTAGAAACAAGGATGTGTCTTGGTTTTGGCCGTTTCGTGCCCTAAATTCAGTAGGACATGCCTGACAAACTAGTTTATTCATAAGTGCCACATTGTTAATAAATGGACGACGAAATCTCCACAAACGTTATTTAAACTTTATTGTAGCTTGGAATATAATTATCAAAAATAGGATTTCAATGACTTACCTTTAAGATCATTAGATAATAAAAAATATTTTATTTGTCATATTCAAATTATTCAGATATATATTTTTTTAAATTGAAGCCATTTTTGAAATATTTGAATTTTCAAAAATAACTCATCATTAAACTATCCACTGTGTGTACCACGTATGTGTATATAGGGTTAAATCCAACTCCAGATGGAATGTCAGTGTGTGTGTGTGTGTGTGTGTGTGTGTGTGTGTGTGTGTAGGGGTAAATCCAACTCCAGATGGAATGTCAGTGTGTGTGCCACGTGTATGTACATAGGGGTAGATCCAACTCCAGATGGAATGTCAGTGTGTGCCACGTGTATGTACATAGGGGTAGATCCAACTCCAGATGGAATGTGAGTGTGTACCACGTGTGTGTAAGCAGCTAACACCTCCCAAAGTAGATCATTATCCAGCCGTGTTGATCCTTCTGCTTTAAGCCGTGACCTTGTTCAATGTCCGTAGCAGGTGTGTGAAATGCCCCCACCCCCTTTCACATCCCATGCCTTTGACATTCCAGATGCTGACAATGAATCTCTTCTAACGTCCCCGTTCGATCCCCGACACGTGTATACTGTTCCCTCCACTCTCCGGCATTGAGTTGTGCCGATACCCTTGTTCACATACTTCCCCTGTAATTAGGGCCGGTTTACACATTTGTCTGAAGGTAGGGATAGTCGGGGGGGGGGTGGTGGACAAGTAACCTGGGAGGAAGGGGGTGAGGGTTGTTGAAATACACAGTCCCTGGAGCTGAGTGGACCGCTCTATGACATCACGAACTATAGTTAATTGCCGCACTTAAAAGTGTACGACGTCTATACCTATCATTATTATTATTAGCACCGTGTCTCTTACTACCCGTTCGTGTTATACGCACTTACGCTAATGTGTAATGGTAGGCTGATTGTGAGATGAAATGAAGGACCTACAGTTTAACGTGGAATCCGAACCACGGTGGAGGCCTGACATTGCCCACATTCACAAGATGTCTTGTCAGAGGTGAAGGAAGGGTTTGGCAATCAGATAAATCTGTGCCGGGACCGAGGATTGAACCCCTGCCTCCAGCATAGAAGTCCGACACCTTACCCCTAGACCGCCAGGTCACCCATTCACTGAAAATGTTGCCATTCACAGAATCCTGGAGGTTTTTTCAGCCCCGCGTCTTACTACCTGTTCTACGCTTATATACTAATTACGTTAATTATTTTTAGGGATAAGGATGGTCATATTTATAGTACTTATATACACATATGAGTCTCAGTACACCTAACCAATATTAGAACCTCTATATCCCCTTCGCTGATAGTTTAGTCTACTGCGAGAGTAGCGCGCTAGACCACGCGGCCAACGAAGCTGGTTGAGAGAGAATTAAAAGGAAAGCCTTGGTCGTAGATGGAAAATAGATACCCATTCAAATGATTGTTTTTATTTAAAACGATGATGAGTCCATTTTATTATGAATTCATTTGATTAATAATATGTTGTTTATGTGTATCCATAAATTATTGTTAGAACGAAAGATTGAGGGAAAGAGGAGCTTAGGAAACAGGAAGATTTAAATACTATAAATATTAGATGACTAGAAGAAAAGAATTAAATTCTGTAAGGAGGAGGCAGAGGACATGGTGCATTGGAGCTCTAAGTTCAATCACAAAAGGTATGGACCTGTCGTAAGATAGAACACATAATAATAATAACGCCTAAGTTGTTTTTAGAAAGTGTATGTGCATGCATATTTCATGATACAGTTTTAGGAGAGTAGTAAACTTTTTTTCCAGGAAATTTTGAAAGATTCCACCAACTGAAAACACAATTTATTATAATTATTGAATTTAATCGTTTATTAAGTGTTGTACGTAGGCCTGTATTAAGTTGATGATATTTCTAAATATATCTTCGGTCAACGGTGCAAACTGTTATTTAAATTTGGCCCTTGGGGTGAAAAATGTTGGACCACATTACCTTAGATTATGCGACTACCAAAGCTGGTTTTGTTCCATGTTGTTTTTATGTCTGTCTAGACGTTTCTTAATCGGAGGGAGAACAATTTGTGTCCATGGCTCTGACAGTTTATTGGAATGCGTAGGTTTCACCATCTTGGATTTTTTAAGTTCCAGATTTGTATCATGAAGTTGGTATGCTACATAGCATCCATACCAAATTTCAGTTCTCTCCAAGGTATCGGAAATTTGGAGAAAGCACCCTGGAAGGACAAAAAAATACATAGATGTTATATATTTTACTGTAGACTAGAAACAAACATGTGTATTTATTATGTAAGATCCGGAATCTAGATGAGAATGTAAAGATAAAAATAGAACAATCGTCTTAAAAAATTGGTGCACCAAATTCTTAAAAAAAATCAAATGGGGAAGGATGTTTATTGATAATAATTTATATATTTACATAAACTCTCGGATTATTTTACAGAACAAATAAATATCTTCACTCTCGAGTGGACACAATTTTTTGGAACACCAGTAATATTAATAAATAATTATACATATTAGTGTTCAAAAAAGTTATCTGACACTTGGTTTAGTAATGTGGTTACTCTCATTTGACAATACAAATTTGATTGCACAATTTTAACAAGTGTATAATTATAATTTATAAATATTGATTCAATGATTTCAAATAATTAAGGTTCACGAGTCATATGTGGTCACACGTACTTGCTATTTTATGCTTTTTAAGTAACATTGTTAAGATATTATAGTTAATGTATGGGACTGAAATTATTATAACTAGACGTCCATACTAGGTGTACACAGTGAAATATTTATAATATTAATAACCTTTCATACTTTAATAGTTTAAATTTTTGAATGGTTTTGATTAAATAAATATTGTATTGCAAAGAACATTAGTTAACGCAAAATATGGTCAATATTTACGTTTCTCTTGTGATTTTATTGAGTTTTGTTTGAATTGTACAACTATTCAAAATAACAAACCTTAATAATATTGGTGTTAATCGATTTACAGTCTACTGCAGTATGTTATGTATAAATAATGGAGTGTCTGTGCTACATAAATCTGTAGCCCAGTAGTGGAAAGATTATCCAGTACTAATGTACTAATAGTACATCCTTTCTCTGGAGGCTCTTTCCATGTCCCGAAGAGATGATGTTGATATAGAGTATGACTGGGAAGAGCTAATGAAGATCTTAACTTTATTAAAGCTTAATTAACAAAACCCTGGTGACTATCGTAATAATTCCCCTTTCTTTAAAAATCCCACTGTACTAGCAGGGAATTGAACCCAGTACTTATACTTCAGCAGCAGGGGCTCTTATCACTATACCACAAGGACAGTAGTATGTAATAAGAATGTGATAATAGATGTATATTGCAACAAAACCAAGAAAATATTTTTACACGCATTTTATATAAGGTAGGGGAGACCGGGGATGGTTGTCACACTTTTTCTATCTCAATTTTTTTAATTTTTATGGTAAATTATAACTCAGTTTTCTTAACTGTATTAGAAAATTGGAAGTTTTGGGCAGCTTAGGAAAAAATATTGATGTTCTAGAATAATTATAAATTCATGAAATTTGAGCCCAATTTTTTTTTTTGCAGAGTGTGACAACTTACCCCACTCCGGGGATGGTTGTCCCAGCTCTTTTAAATGCATATAATTGCATTTTACAAACACTCGCTACAACTACGACCTTTTATATTACCGCACTGACTACTATAATCCCTTTCATAACCCTAAAATAAGGAAAGGATTTATTAAATTGTATGTTAAATTGATGCACTATCACGTAAGAAAAACACATTTTATTACAAAAACTGTTATTATACCCTAAAATATCAAAATTATAGATCATATTAAAAATTAAATCCCTACAATACAAGATAAAAGAGAATTCTCCACCAAAACTAAATAACTCACGTAGGCTTATATTTAGATAATATAATGTTATATACGTAATTGTCTAATATAATACCAGCAAATATATAATCTACTGTGACCTTAAATTGCTGCACCCTCATAAGAATAAACTTAAATGAAGCTTGCATCAGCATAAAGAAATAAAATAAATGTTATTTTTAACAACTGTTACTTAAAATTGTTAGGTTTAGGGTCTACACACAAATATTGTTTCTAGATTCTCAACTAATCATCACTTACATCTGACATGTCAGAAAAACAGTTATGGCAAGTGTAAACACGATTTCCCGCGGTGCACTTCTCATGAGACCATCCCTTGCATTCAATACACTGGACCCACGTTTCTTTCGGCTTGCTGTTAGATAAGGGTTCCACGCAAACAAGACAGAAGCACCCTTCTTCGTCTTCACTGTCACAGCTATCCTTTTTACTGTCCTTTCTTATTTTTCTTTTAAACTTATTGTCTTATTTGTTCTTAAATAATTGCCTTTTGTATAACGTTGCTTTCTTTTTTTTTTCTCTTCCCTGGTTTTTTGTTGGTCTTCTAAGATTTTTTTCACGGGTGTATCTGTTAAGATTGACGTATGTATTTTACAGGCATTGTTTGTGGGTAGTTTTCCGTGCACCTGCCTTAGGAAATGGACGAATTGTGTCGGGAGGAATGTGTAGAGCCGGATTCATAGGCCTGCCACTGCTAGAGGGAGCTTGGAGATCTTGTTGAGGACTTTCTGGAGGGTTGGCCTGTCTCTCTGGAAAAATAACTTCACTGGTGTGGCAGTCTGATGCAGCTGGACCCGAGATACTGCCATCGATATTTTGGTCTTCACGCTGAGGCCTATCGGTGACAAAACTTGGCGCGAAATCGGATTTGGTAAAAATTTCCCGATTGAATGGAAATATGCCTGTGATTTTGAAACCAGCACAAATGTTATTTGGCGTCATTGCAAGTGGGTAGGCCCGGGATACCACTGTGGGAATATCATAAATTGCCATAGTCTTTCCCGAATTATAAAGCATCCAACTGTCACAAGCTGAATTCATAAATTTCTTCAGTGGTCCAAAAACAGAGTGGTCTAACGGCTGCAATTTATGACTACAATGAGGTGGAAAAGAAAGCATCACAATCCCATTTTATTTGGCATAATTTAGATCAGAAACACTAAGGTGGGACCCGTGATTGTCTAACATTAACAACACTGGTTTCGCACATGTGCTTTTTGTGTGGTTATGGAAATGCTTAAGAAATTCCAAAAAATTGATTTCTTGCATCCATCCTGAGGGATTTGCTGCACCCTGCGAACCAACTGGGCCATTTATAACAAAATGGTCTCTATAGTTAACCCGTGGAGATATAAAAAAAGGTGGGATATGATTACCAATTGCGGACACAGCACCCGCCATCGTCACAAGAGAACCTCTCTCAGCTGGCACGATACTGCCAATTTGCCTATATCCTCGCCGAGCTACCACTTTGTCAGGAGTTTGGACTGTAGTCACGCCAGTCTCATCCATATTTCATGGTTCTGGAACTTATGTAGCGTCATTACTTCTGTCAAGTTGTTGAAAAATGAATCCACATTCGTTTTATTAAAACTAGAAGCTCTAGCCAAACTGGTTGCCTCAGGTTTTCTAATGGACAATGTTGGGTTTCGCTTCAAAAAACTAGAAAACCAATCGACCCCAGCATTTTTTTTTTCAGTCCATGATTGCGGAATTTTAATTTCATTAGCTACAGCAACTTCATAAGCAAAATTTCTTACTTCTTTAGGAGATAGCCCGAAGTAAATGTCTGAAGCTTGAATTACATAGGCTACAAACTCCTTTTCCGGCAATTCACTGAACACCTGACGATTTTTTTGATAACCAACAGGAATTGATGGGACAGCCCATTGGTCGTCATTTAATTCACTTGGGGATATCTTTTTGCAGTATTGAGCAAGGGTTCGATAGTTAATGTGAAATTCGTTTTCAGCTTGTCTGATAGATTTGTGGTCTCGAAAAACACATCTCACTGCTCTTAATATAACACCAGGAAGGGTTTCGCCAAGCTTAGTTTTTTTCTTGAAAGCCCGAGGCATTTTCCATGTGCCAAAATCTGTAAGGATAAAACACGAAACTTAGATGGGGTTGGTTGTCACATGAGACAACCAGCCCCCACCTACTTGAGACAACTTGCCCCATCCCGCCATTTTGTGTAAAATAATTCGTGGAGACTAAACACAACATCTTGACTTAAAAAGCAACACCGCAATCTTTGCATAAATATGTGCGTTAAAACCGTGTTAAATGTCGCAAGAGAAGAAAATTCTGACAAATATACAGAAAATAAAAAGTAGGGTCAAAAAAGTTTACTCGCCGACTGAATTTGTGAAAAATTATCTGTAGCGGACGAACAACTGACAACACACTCGTGCCACCAACAGCAACAAACCAAGAAATATGGCAGCTAACTACACTATATAGACGGAACACGTGTGCCGTCTAGCAGCCGAGCAATATACTTTGTGACAACCATCCCCGGTCTCCCCTACTATTGCCTTAATTTGTATGTCAGAATTATTAATATAAAAAATTATGTTATGAATAATAAAACTCAGTGGTACGTCACGTATCCCTATGGGTACGCGTACCACAGTTTGGTAAACACATGGATTGCTTGGTGTAGTTTCACATTACCAACCGACTCTCTGTCAAACTAAGATACCTTTATTTATTATAAACCATCCCTTTCCGCTATTGGTAGTAAGTTTTAGTTAACCGGATATAGACTTAGATCCCGCTGGCTAGATAATTATGTAAGATGTCTGTCTACTTTACTCCCACCATCCCCCTCCCTTTATTCTCTGACAGCCCTAAAATGAAACCTTTTTATTCAAAATACCAACCCCTTTAACACCCAGCACTTGAAAACAACCGCGAAACCGATTCTACTGTGTGCCTGCACAGTTGGCAATATTCATTCTCCGATACTAGTAATTAACTTTAATCTTGTCGTCAATCTTGCTCTCTCTTTCTTTTATTTTTTCCCCTCCACTCCTCTATACCAACCCCCCACTATACTCTCTCATCCCCCTAGATCTAACAAACAAACATAACTTGGAACTAAAAGTTACCACCATTCTGCATATCACCGCCAAAGCCTGCAGATAGAATATTTTAGGCGAGTATTTTTTTTTCCTAACTATAATTTGTAGAATTAAGGCTTATAAACGCTAAACGCTGGATACCAGATCATTCTGAGGGGTGAGGTGTGAACAAAAAAATGTTGGGGGAGGGGAGGGGGGGAATTCGAAAAAAAAACCATTGGCATTTGCTCGCGGTTTGGTAACATAGGACAATGAAATGGGATGCGATGCGCTTCGTCAAACTCGACTGTTACAACATTTTAATATTTTTTTATGTGTTGATTGGTTTAAGTACTTGCAAATATGACCTTTTCAGAACGACATGGTAGAATTGAATAGTCGTCCGTTGTATTGTGTGTGCTTGTTTTTTATAGTTTCTGTTCGCACATGTTTATTTCATCATTTATTATAACTGCCGCAACATATTCACAAATTATACTCGGTAAGAGAAAGTAAAACTTGAATAGCAGCTTTTATTAAAAACTTCGATTTTATATATTTTTTTTAAATTACACTATTCACACCAATCATAGGAATAACACGTGAATTAGATAAAAATTGGACTACAACATAAAACAATATATTCCGAAAAATAGAAATTGTTAATTATTTTAAAGATAGTTTCATACAAAGTCATATTCAGAACACCACTATATTTAGGGTGTTTTTTTGGTACACCACGTCTTAGAATCCATCTGGACTATCCACGTGGTTACACTAATTGTGTAGGGAATAGGTAGCTAGAGTTTATAGGAAAAGTACCCAAATTTGCGTGGATGGAGAGTGGGTAGTTATTTAGGAGAACGCACCTCCGTACATTCAACCAGGATTTGTACTCCAACCTCTCAATCATTGGCAATATTAGGCAAGCTATGGATACTCGTCGACTTTTTTCACATATTTAATAAATGAAAACTAGAATCTATGGGCATACTATTATGTTTACATTGGTTCCATTATTATTATTTTTTTAAGTATCAAATAAACAAAGCTATTATTTATGCTAGTGAGGATTATTCCTTCTAGATAACATATTCTGAAAATTGAAAAATGACACCTGGACACGGGAATAGAACCCGGGACATTTGGCTTAGTACGCCAATGCCCTAACTATTGAGCTATCCAAGAGTCCTCTCATGTCCAGGGTCATTCTTCACTCATATTTTAAGGCAGAGTCCATGATGGACGAGTCGAAGGTAGCTCGTGATCTTAATAAAATCATACATTTGTAGCCGACGATTTCCGCACGTCCCTCATAGACTCTGCCTTAAAATATGAGGCCAAATTAATCTGTAATGTTTTAGGACATTTAATAATAATAATAATAATAATTAGCACCGCGTCTTACTACCCGTTCGGGTTATACGCTTTAAGTACTAATTACGCTAGTGGATTAGGATTTGAGAAGGTTGAATTAGAGGAAGTGAACCCGCATTTGCGTGGAGGGAGAGTGGAAAACCATTTAGGAAAAACCACCCTCAGTTCACCCGACCGAGATTCGAACCTCTATCTCCCCGTCCTCAGCAGTCGAGCTCAACACGACAAGCGCGCTAGCCAACTACGCCACCGAGGCGGGTACAAGACATTTAAATATTATAATATGTAACAGTACATTTGATATATCTTATATATTTTTCTATAAAGGTGGACACACACATTTGAGGAAATATTAAATAGAATAAATATAAGATATTTTGTAAAGAATTAAGACTCAGTAGAGTGGAAAAGTGGTTATTGATCGAGGGACTTTGGTAAAATTGCAAGTCGATCGGGGGGCAATAGATTTGTCTACCTCAGATAAGAGGCGTCTCACTTGCAATAGAGTGAACAGCCTGTTATGGAAAGATCGGGGTTTGAATTCCATTTGCATTTACTGAGAATGGCTTCACCCAAATTATTTTACACTCTCCTTTCACAAAAATGAAGGTGCATTTCCACGTCTCTATACCATTATTGTAAATATACCGAAAAACTATTATTATTATTATTATTATTTAGCACCGCGTCTTACTACACGTTTGGGTTATACGCTTTAAGTAGTAATTACGCTAATGATTTAGGAATTGGGTAGGTTGAATTAGAGGAAGTGAACCCGCATTTGCGTGGAGGGAGAGTGGAAAACCATCTAGGAAAAACCTCCTCCAGTTCAGCCGGCCGAGATTCGAACCTCGATCTCCCCGTCCTCAGCAGTCGAGCTCAACACGACTAGCGCGTTAGCCAACTACGCCACCGAGGCAGGGTACCAAAAAACTGATCAGGTAGTAAGACGTGGTGAAAAGAAAATGAATCCAGGAAGGTTAGACTAATTAGATGGACACTTGAACTAAGAAGTCAGTTTCTTCCTATCTGGCTTGCTGGTTGAATATAAGTTATAGACTAAATTAAATTTTAAAAAGGTACGGAACTCCGCACGTACTCTCTCGCTCTATTGTTTAAAAATGGAGATATTTACTCAAAATTCCTAATATAATATACACTAGCAAACCTGAGAAAAAATGGCGCTATACATACGTAAAACATTTTTTGACTTGTGCTTTTAAATTTTTTAATTTTATTTAAAAAAATTAACGTCTTCATTTGTATATTTGGACTAATACAAAATATTGATATTGGGTCCCCAAGGGTCAACCAACACTTCATATTAAAATTTTGACTTCCTGTTAAAATGTTCGACATTTTCTTAGGTGCACATCTTCAGGTCATCGCATTGCTATTAAATTCCTCATTTATAAATGTTGACCCTTGTGGAACCAACATTGATCTTTTTTTATCGTATCAAACATACAAATGAAAACATTAATTATTTGAAAATAAAAACATAAAATTTAAAACCAGGACTCAAAAAATGTTTTACGTAAGTATAGTGCAATTAATTCTTGGACTTGCTAGTGTATATTATTTCGTTTTACATATATTATGAGTTTTGAGTAAATATCTTAATTTTTAAACAATAGACCGAGAAATTCCGTGCGGAGTTCCGTATCATTATTTTTTGTCATATCACAGACCGTGTTCGTGATCATCTGGTTGTAGATACCCTTTTTTACAAGTAATTTTTCGTCATTTTTTGTAGTTTTCTAGTCTTTGGTTAAATACTCTTGGTTAGATTTCTTTTTGAGTCTTATTTAATCATTTATGTTGAATACGTATATTTTTTAATCACTCAGTTGTCTGAATGAGAAGATAATTTAGTCAATAAAATTTAGTGTCCTTTTTGGTTGAATTTTTGTAATACACATTCCTGGTTAGACTGCAATTAGGCTAGAGAGGGTTGTATTAGGAGGAGGTATAGTTTTAGAGTAAGTGTACTCGAATTTTCTTAGAAATAAAGCGGTAGCTGTTTTGGCAACAGAAAAAAACCTTAGTACAACATACAGAGATTCGATGCCTGATATACCCTTCACCAGTAATTCAGTATAACACGTGAGAGACGCTTTAGACCAATCTATTACGTGTCTTTTATTTTCAATAGACGTGTCTTGGTACCCGTTTGGGGTATACCCCTATTATCTAGTAACGCTAATGTGCTGAGGACTAGACAAGTTAAACTTGGAGGCGTACCCACATTTTCATTGAAGAGTGTAGAACCATATAGGGAAAAAAACTTCATTATACCCGACCGGGATTCAAATCATAATCAGACAAGTATATTGTGAGAGTGAAACCTTAGACCACTATAAATTATGTATTTTATTTGTTGTAGGAAGGCTAGATATACCCCGATTTTGGTTGGAAGAACAGTAGGGTAAATTCAAATTTATTTCTTTGCAACCAATATTGATAACATTTTACTATTTTATTTGTTTTATTTTATAGGTATTAATAATATCTATCAAAAGTGACAATTTCAGATAGCATGACTTGATGTATGAATATTTTAAAATTGTTTTAGTAACTTTAGTAACTAACTTCTATTTTTCTTCCTACCAAAATCAACCTATATGTTTCTTACCATATAATTTGATTTCAGAACTGCGACGATTTGCTTGAAACGCTGTAAAAAAAATAGGCTAATTTTTAGTTATCAATTATATGTTTAAATTATTCAACTTTGGAAGCATATTTTAATATTATATATTATTTGTTAAATAACACGCGATTTCTAGACATCTGCAAAGCTCCTCGGCAACCAGGTACATGGAACTCTGAAATAGAAACATTAGTTGGACTTACAATTTTTTTTGTCCAGAAATATAGACTAATTTTTATTGTAATCTTAAATATTCTGAAAAAATTGAGTTGTTAAAACGTATAACATCCGTAAATACTAGACTAGACCTGAAAGAGGTAGGGTGTAAGGAGGTGGACTGGATAGAACTAGCTCAAGATAGGGATAGTGTGTAAGGAGGTGGACTGGATAGAACTAGCTCAAGATAGGGATAGTGTGTAAGGAGGTGGACTGGGTACAACTAGCTCAAGATAGGGATAGTGTGTAAGGAGGTGGACTGGATAGAACTAGCTCAAGATAGAGATAGTGTTTAAGGAGGTGGACTGGATAGAACTAGCTCAAGATAGGGATAGTGTGTAAGGAGGTGGACTGGATAGAACTAGCTCAAGATAGGGATAGTGTGTAAGGAGGTGGACTGGATAGAACTAGCTCAAGATAGGGATAGTGTGTAAGGAGGTGGACTGGATAGAACTAGCTCAAGATAGGGATATAGTGTAATGAGGTGGACTGTATATAATTAGCTCGGGATAGGGTGTAATGAGGTAGACTGGATAGAACTAGCTCAAGATAGAGACAGGGTGAAATGAGGTGGACTGGATAGAACTAGCTCAAGATAGGGATAGGGTGTAAGGAGGTGGACTGGAGAGAACTAGCTCAAGATAGAGATAGTGTGTAAGGAGGTGGACTGGATAGAACTAGCTCAAGATATAGATAGTGTGTAATGAAATGGACTGGATATAACTAGCTCAAGATAGAGATAGTGTGTAAGGAGGTGGACTGGATAGAACTAGCTCAAGATAGAGATAGTGTGTAAGGAGGTGGACTGGATACAACTAGCTCAAGATAGGGATATAGTGTAATGAGGTGGACTGTATATAATTAGCTCGTGATAGGGATAGGGTGTAATGAGGAGGACTGTATATAATTAGCTCGTGATAGAGATAGGTGGAATACTTTCGTACTCACGGCCATGAACTTTTGAGTTATTAGTGCCTTAGACTTAAGATTGGGCCCCTAAGTAACTAAGGATATAAGTCTTTAATCGTAGTGTACCCGCCTCGGTGGCGTAGTTTGCTAACGCGCTTGTCGTGTTGAGCTCGACTGCTGAGGACGGGGAAATCGAGGTTCGAATCTCGGCCGGCTGAACTGGGGGTGGTTTTTCCTAAATTGTTTTCCACTCTTGTTCCACGTAAATGCGGGTTCACTTCCTCTGATTCACCCTTCCCAATTCCTAATTCATTAGCGTAATTAGTACTTAAAGCGGATAACCCGAACGGGTAGTAAGACGCGGTGCTAAATATTATATTTAATGGTAGTGAACACCCCAACGATAAAGAGCTTACTTAGACCCATATTGATGTTTAGTACTATCCATGACACTTTAATGGTCGTCATTATATTATAGCGTTGAAGAAACCGAGAGCATTGTCCCACGTATCCTATTTTGTAAACTTTGTATTGTTTTACCATGTGCGTTCGTGTAACAACTAGCAATAATAATGTATCCTATGATAAAAGGTAAGCCATACCAATTTTACCATGAATCTATATTGCTAATTACTTTGTCAATGGTCGGTCATTTGCAAATTTAGTGCAAAGAGTAATCAAAATTAAATGGTGTTGAATTTGATGCTAGCGAGTTGATCCATAAATACAGATATGCCTGTCCTAATTAGATGTTTGGTTGTTTTAATTCGTGCTTTACATCTTACTACCCATCCAAGCTATTTTCATATTTAAATTATTATTATTATCACCGCGTCTTACTACCCGTTCGGGTTATAAGCACTTGCGCTAATGTGTAATGGTAGGGTGATTGCGAGATGAAATGGAGGACCTACAGATTAACGTGGGATCATACCACGGTATACATCTGTCAAGAAACTGTGTATATAGCTAAGAAAAAATACTCCGTACTTAATCCATCCTCACTAACTTGTGGGTACACTTCCTCAAAATTAAATCTTATACCCTAACTCATTACCATAATTAGTAGTTTGATAATGTAATTGGTTAATTATTGGTGGATTCTGAGATGGGAGGTTTGACAGCATCATTTAACATCTACGTTTTCAGGAACTTAAATTACTCAAATAATTGAAGCGTCTGGCCAAATAAGGGTCTAAACACATCTAAACACATGTTGAGTTTTTGGTGGAAAAGGGGTTCACATAAAGTCCTTTTCTTGCCCAATAATATAGTTGTATTATTTTCCCTGAGATGGCAGTACAAACCAGTGTTTGCCTTCAAAGCGAAGCTTGTATTTGCTCTGGAATAAAGGCCTATTTGCAGTAGTTAGGTTGTGTGTCCCGGGCAGGCTATGTCATATTTTCATGCGTGTTTTATTTATTTGTACACGAAAAGTTTAGTACTTTGTGGTACTGTATTGCTTCCATTAAACTGCGAGTGAGTGAATATCCCTATTTGTTGCTGCCCAGTGATTAAACAAACTGAGAAAATATTAGCTGTTTCAGACTCAGTAAATTAATATATTGTCATTCTATATTATTTTATTTGAATTTATGTACATTTAAAAAACTTAAAGTGTATTATTATTATTTATTCTTGCTGTTTAAATATTTAGTTTTGTGATAAAACAAGGTATTGCTTTAGTGTAACATATATTTCATTTTCTGATGTTAAAATAAAAACATAGTATTGTATTGTTTTAAAGAATATTTAGAATGTGGAAGTAAGGCATGACATTGTCTTCATACTGGCCTCATTCATTCATTCATTCATGCAAACCTAGAACCCCGAATGCGCCTATTTTATGTTAATTATCAGAAGACAATATTTTCAAGTGACATAATTTTATTGCAATAAAGGGATTTCATAATACTGTGGGAAAAGGGTATATGTAACCTGCTTGGATGCTACAGACGATTATTACTCTCAAAAGTTTGAAAATTTATTTTCTAAAAACTTATCAATTGTAACATAGACCCTTATTCGGCCACGCGCTTTAATTCTTCTTCGTTCCTTTTCTTTAATTTAAATTTTCAATGATTCTTAATATCCGCATGGGTGAGCTCGTCTATCGAGGTTTGCTGAATACGGGGAGGCTGGTGCTCTATTCCTTGTTGGGTGTAATGAAAGCGGTTTTTCCTGAATGGTTTACGATTGCTGATAAATCTATGTGGCTGAAATCTTACCCAGCCATCTTATTTTACACTCTACACCTAACGAACGAAGAGCTACAATGGTTACGTGATGAGCTAGGATGGAACAGCGGTAGTACGTTGGACGTAAAGTCTAATGCCGCGTTTACACGATGTCAGGCTCGACTTGCGTCAGTTGACCGACACAGGGGCTTTGTATGGACAGCACAGGCCTGAATTTTCGGGTAGGTCGTGAATGAACTGGCCAGGTAGTATGACTTACTGTGGATTCACACGTTTAGCTAGAAACTAGCGCAGAACAGAAACTTGGTCACGTGACGAACTCTAAGCCAATCACAAGATTTCCGTGTGATCGGTGCAAGCTGTTCCTCTAAAGTTCAATTCATCTCTATTTTGTCCGCTCTGCCTGAGATGTTCGGCACAGTAGAACCAATCAAATCTCTGGACCAACCATCTCAAATCAGTGCGCATGCGCTGAAGAGAGAGTTGAGCAGACGGGTTCATTGTCCGTTGTGAGAAGATTTGAAATAACCCGTTGATGTAAAATGTGTATTGATGTATTGGATTGTGCCCCGACACAGCGTTATAATTTGAAAACATCCATCGGGATAATTATCCAAAACATATGTTTATCCACTATAAAATAAAATATGTTGATAATAATCTGTTTTAAGTTTGCGTTGCGATGCATCATGGGTCAACATACAGCGAGTGAATTGCTGCGCTACTCAAGTAGATTCTGCTCTCTATTTCTGTGAACATGTGAATCAAGCTTTACCCTAGGATTATGTGTTGAGCCAGATGGCTGAGTCAATCGTTTTCCCCACCACCACCATTTTACTTGACTGGCGCCTCAACCGGCGTCGTGTGGGCGGTCCCATCACAAGCCAGTTGTCATCCATGTGTTGGCATTTTAGTGTGCATTTCTTTTCAACCCCATGTGTTTTTTTTATTAAACCATTAACTATAGCACACACACAGTGGATCGAGAAAATGTATTGACCTTTACAAAGATAGAGAAGTTTTGTCGAACCAGTTCCATCATTTGTAAAATTACATGTGAAATTGCGTCTGAAATTAAAATTGAGGTTTTTCGTTTAACTCGTGTCAAACCAAAGATTAAAACATTATGGCTGTATATAATGCAGGCAGCTAGTGTAAATAGAGTAAGCTGAAAGATCAGGATGTGGTCAGCCTTTTTCGGAGTGGTTAAATGTGATGTGCATTCTCACATAACCTAAAACCTATATGATTCAACTTGATGAGGTCGTATATTATAAAATATACTTTAAATTCACCAACGTTTATCAATAAAAGATTTCTATAGATCAGCACAAAATGGTTTGAATACACAGTAAGCTCTAATAACTAGGTATAATCTAGAACACACAACTAAGGCATTCAAATCATTTCACTCTAAGCACCATATTCTCGGTCTTGTCCAAGGTACTCCTTCTCCAGAGGAAGTAAACAAAATGAAAATCGATGGCATCATATCACGCTGATAGCACGTTTCTGAAAGGGTAGAAGCATGCACACGTCGATCCAGGCACGTTTCTGAACAGGGCCTTCAGTTGCGTGGAAGGAGTAACAGACAGTCGTGAGTTTGTACAAGGATAGTGTAAGTTGAGTTGGCGCAACCAGGGTTGCAGAACAGTCACTATTACAGAATAAACAACTCTTGGAAGAAACTGCAAACATTGATTTGAGTTGAGGTCTTAATGGCCGGGAAAGATTAGGTTGATTTATTATTATTAATATTATTATTTGAGGTATTTAACGTGCACGTTCTGAACCTACTAATTATATTAGTACACGAGAATTTCTATAAGCGAGAACAAAAAGGGTCTACCAATTTTGCCAGGAAAGGTATTTTCCCATACCTTCCAGGGTTGTTTTACATGCCAGAATCGACATGGGACGGACAGAATGTAAGTTTTGCTACGGATTTTTTTATCGCTCAAGATAAATTCGTCAACCCCAGCTAGGTTTGAACCCACGAACATCGGATCCTGAGGAGACCACCGAAGCCAACCTGATTTATTTTTTTATTTTTTAGGGACAGGCTGCATCTGCGACCCTTATCCTCATGATTTGAATAGATTTAGCTTTGAAATGGATTAGCTGAAATGAGGCTGTATTGCAAACACAGATCTTGATTAATACCATGTGGTTAGTGAAGTTGATGAATTTAGTTGAGTAGGATTTTTTTTCTTTTCTTGGGATGCAAGCGTATAGGGATTTTCAGATATATTGGTGCTTTTTGGATGATTAGTGAATGACGAGGAAATATTTGGCCTACCAGTGGAACATTTGATATTCAGGTAGAACCAAGGTTGACATTCTGAATTAATCAGTAATGTACATCATAGTCGGAGTGGCAAAAAAAAAAAGCGTTTTGGCTACTTCCACGTAATATGGTTGCGTGATTTCATAGAAATCTCATAATCTCCAATTTACACTCGTCATTTTTTCCTCCCTGCCAATACCTGTTGTCTTAAAGTGCAATGAAATCTCATCTCGAGCTCAATCAATCCCCATGGTACTGCACTTGGTTCTCGCTGCAGTTCAAGATGGTATCCATTGTAAACATCAGTATTTTTGTTCAAATATTATTAATTAGTTTAGTTTTTCTTTGATCCCTGGTGCTTTTAGAATGTTCTTTCAAGCTGTGTGTCTGGATCGGGTTCAACTCAGCCTTGTGAGGACAAATTAGGAACTACTTGAATAAAGAAGTAGCAGCCCTGGTCTTTTAAACTGAGATAAATGGTCGTAGGGTTCGCTGTGTTGACCACATAACACCCTCTACCCGCGGAAGTTGGCACTATCTTTGGCAACATATGGCAGCCGCTCGGTCAGTAGGCTATAGCTCGTTTGCGGGCTGAAACCATGGATTTTTAAAAATTGCGTAACAAATTGTAGTCAGGCAAGTTATCCACGCTTAAGGGTGATTTACACGGTTCTGCTTTTGATAATATTCACCGGCTTCTTTTGACGCAACCTCGACGCTTTCCCTGAACGAATATCTGGCTGCAAAACTTGATATATGATCAACTTTTACACAATGCTTCTAAAAAAGTGGGAAGTCACAGCGTTTAGCCGGTCTTGAGTGTCATCGCGTCAAACTAACTCACCTCGCACAGGCGTCTCAAACAAGGTTTGTAGCCAGCTGTGAACTGGTGGTCTAGGGGTAAGGTGTCAGACTTCTATGCTGGCGGCTGGGGTTCAATCCTCGGTCCCGGCACAGATTTATCTGATTACCAAACCCTTCCTTCACCTCTGACAAGACATCTTGTGAATGTGAGGAATGCCAGGCCTCCACCGTGGTTCGGATTCCACGTTAAACTGTAGGTCCTCCATTTCATCTCACAATCACCCCACCATTACACATTAGCGTAAGTGCGTATAACCCGAACGGGTAGTAAGACGTGGTGCTAATAATAATAATAATAATAATGTAGCCAGCTGCCCGTCTCGCGCATTCGCATTAAGGCAGACCCATTCGCTGGTCGCTCTTCAAAGCGCTGACACACAGCTTATTTTGAAGCTGCTGGTAAAAGCAGCTAATTATTCGCTTTGTGGGAGCGTAAAAGTTGGATATGTTCAACTTGTCAGCTAGCGTCTTTTATTCGCCACGTCTTCAAAATGATGACGCGAGAGAATAAAAGAAGCCGCGACTTTAGAATCTCTAAACGGCAAGTTCGCCAGCTTATAAAGAAGCTTGTTCAAAGCTAATAAGAGCAGAAACGTGTAAATCACCCTTTAGTGATAGAATTCAGGAAAACTGTAAATTGTTGGTGTAAATATACAAATAATATGCGCGGTTAGTAAGGCTCGGAGCACGGAAACCAAACATCCAAATAACAAAAAAAAATCTTCTTTAGAAAAAAAATCGACTATACTTTCTTAAAAAGTAAAAAAGGGGATAAGCTTTTTAAAAAACTATTATCAATAAACTACCCTTTTTTATCATGTAAAGCACTCCCCAGATAACCATTTTTAACAAAATCGTTAGAGGTAGACTCAGTCAATTTAAAATTTTCAGATAATTACTTGATAATAAACTACGGTTGTGTGAATTGTTCAGCTAAAAACCAGTATACGAGTACAGTGTTATTTATCAAATAGTCCCAAATCACCTATATTGAACAATATCAATAAAACCATGTTTGAAAGTTTCTAATTTTTATTTATCAGTCATCGGTGTCGTCAGCAAGCTACCATTGAGTTAGAGTAAGGTCTATAGTTAGAAGTATGGATGCTACTCTAATGTTGGACTTGACTGCCTCAGACAGGGAGATCGGGCTTTGATCCCAGTCGCGTGCACTGAGTTTTTTTCCTAAATGGTTTTCCATTCTCCTTCCATGAAAATGAGAGTGCACTTCCTCTAAATTAAACCTACCTAATCCCTAACTCATCAGTGTAATTAGTAGGCCTGTGTAGGCGTATAGCCTGAACGGGTAGTAAGAAGCGGTTCTAAAAAAAATTGTTGGATGAAACTAATCAAACCTTTTCGGATGTAGCTAGCTCCACGTACGGACGGACAGACGGAATTGAAAAAATCTCTTCTCTTTTTAATTTCGAAGGACGCATTAAACGTTAAAATCTTTTGTATTTTTTAATTCAAACATTTTTCCTTATAAAACACTTTCTCCATATGAGAAAGTAAAAAATAAACTTTGTCCAGAGAAAGTTCTTCCAGGATTTGCAGGAAGTGAAGAAAATTAGTGATGGGTTGACACGTTTTCAAATTTGGGAGTCGAAAGAATCCGTTTAGAAAAAAACCACCTCCCCCCACCACCAATCCCCAACTTCCCAGCCGAGGTGCTAATTATTATGTGACAGTGGTGAAGGATTAACGGAATTACATTTTATTATTAAATCATGAATCGACTACGCATCCATGGCTGGTTGAATGTGCGAGGCGGATTGGAGAAAAAATAATTGAAGGAAAAAAAACGATGGTTTTTTCAAAAATGGGTTCGAACATAGTAATTTTCAAACAATTTTACTGCACTAGAAACACGGTTATCCAATTCGCGATCATTCAAATTACAGTTTATCTGTAACAGCCTTTAGACCAAAAAATTGTTATTAAAAACCGTATTAATTTTAAATGTTAAGTTCAGATTGCAAAAAATTTGATTTAAAATACAGTACACTAGCGCTATAGTTGCTGTTTGTTTTTATTTGTTTGTTTGTTTGTTTGTTTGTTTGCATCCCGTCTTACTACCATTCAGATTATCAGTATAGGTACTACTGTATTTAAGCTAATGTTTTAGGGATGAGGAAGTTTGAATATATGGGAAATGTACCCAGATTTAAGTGGACCGAGAGTGGAAAACCATTTTGGAAAATCCACCCTCGGTACATCCGACCAGGATTCGAACCCTGATCTCTCTGTCATCGGCAGTCTAGTCTAACACGCGAGTAACGCCCTAGACCATACGGCCACCGAAGCACGTTATATTTGTTTTAATTTAATATATATAGGATACAGGTGTACCATAACATGTGGGACCTACTTTAGGGGAGGACAGAAGACACAAAAAAAATTGAAAAAGTTAATATTAATATGTGCCCCATTTGACCTTGTTTCGGAGCTATAGTCATGTTTGTACTACAGTGTGGACGTATTCAAAATGGCTACCTTTGGCCTGAATGCATGCCTGTACTTGTTGTATCGTGAAATGCCACACTATTTAAAAAATACCAAGTGTTCAGAAACACCAGGAAGTAGTTTTATCATTATTAGCACCGCGTCTTACTACCCATTCGGTTTATACGCATTTACGCTAATGTGTAATGGTAGGGTGATTGTGAGATGAAATGGAGGATTTGGCACGCTTTCTCTGGATGTGAATGCGGGTGCCACCACGTTTTACTTAAATAACTACTTAAACTAAAAATGCTTTCATCTAACAGCAAGGCATAAGCCTTTGTCTAATATTGTTGCTAATAGTTACCTTTTAAATAGTAGTAGAAAACCTGAGCGCAAATTTCACGATACTACGTACAAATTGAGAGAAATATTTATTTAGCACTATGTCTAACTACCCGTTCTGGTTTAAATTTAAATCATATTTATGGGGGGGGGGGGTGAGGGCAGAGTAATAACCCGCCACGGGTGTCAAATATTAAGGTAAGCCACTGCTCAAACCAATATTAAATATAGGCCCATTTAAATATTCAAAGGCTTTTCACATAATATGCTAATTAATTGTATTTCTTTTTCCTTTTTAAGATAGAATTAAAAAAACACTTGTGTTGATCCAATGAAGCCGTTGGTAAATAACTAAGGTATGAGAGGTTTATTAAAGTAGAATTAATATCCTTGGTCACGAATTTCCTAGTCAACATTGGGATTATTAGACGCTGTTGGGTGTCAAAGAGATGCCGTTTTTTGAGTGCGTGCCGATGCTGTACTAGAGTCCTTCTTGCATTCAGACTAATAATATCCTAGACTAATGTTTTCCGATTACACCGGGACCGAGGATTGAACCCCGGACCCCGTGGAAGTAGTTAAAGACGGTGAGTAAATAAACCAAGTTTTAAGACCAACCATGAGCTTATATTCATATATTATTAATAAATACAAATATAATTCAATAATTTGAGGTAATCCAATATTTTTTTTATCAATCTCTATTCTTTTTTAACTGGACTAGTTTTAAACTTAGCTGTGGTTTGTGCTCTCTTAGAATATTCTACTTTTTTTTTCTGTTCAAGTTGTCGAAAGTTGTCTTTCCGTAGTGGTTTTGATGAGAAAAGAGGAAAGGGGGTTTTAGGGAAAAGGGGGTTAGCAATTGCGAGGTTATAAGGAGCCACCATAGCACAATCCATCTTCTCTTTTTTGAGTTCAAGCAAAGAAGAGCTACCTAAAAGAGTCGATGTGTTAGCATTTTTCCACTTTCCTTCCCGTGAAATGCTCTTCCTTTTTTTTTTATTTACTTCATCCTCTCTTCTTAAAGTCTAAATAACTTACTTTTTAAATGTTTCATTATTCTGGGTGATGGAAACTTTTTTAATTAAACTATGCAGGTTTTGCATTTAGAGTTGTATTTATGCGTAAACAGAACAAAACCCCTTTTCCAGCGTAGTCTTTAACCCCCTCAAAAAAAACCTCGGGGAGGGTGGGTTGTTGAAGATATGTTTTCAGCTAGATTTCATCCATCCAGTAAAAGTGGCAAGCTTTAGATTAGAGCTTTTGTAGTGAGGTTGTAAATGGCCAACTGGTAGTGTATATAAAAAAACAACTTGTTCAACCCTCTATTTGGAGGTGCGGTAGCTTCAGCGGGGGTTGAATTTGGTCGAATCCCGTGGCAGGTGATTAAAGTGGGAAACATTGAACACAAGCATAACAGCGCCGGCCATTGAGTGAAGTTAACCCCATGGTATGGGGAGGGGGTAAGGGTTAAAGGGAGGTAGGGGGTAGCACAGATCGATAGTAGAACAGTTTTGGGGGAAAACGTTTCGAGTAGAAAGGAGGGTTGGTAATAAAGTGTGGGGGGAAGGGGAGTTGTGAGAGATGTGGTTTGAGTTAAGGGGTTGGTGGGCAGGAAAAGGCTAAAAGGGACTCGTGAATTTCTGTGCTTGATAGCAGCTTTTGACCTCTATCTCTGAGGTTCCTGCCCTTTGTTCTCTCACTCTTTAAGAACTTTTTTTTTTGTAAGATAACGTGGTTATTTTAATGCCACTGTAACTGATCTAAAGTTTGAGAGTTTTGATTTAGGTTGCTGGACTCTATCTAAGGATCAGTTAGCTACCTTACCTTGGGGATGGAACAAAAAAAGTTTCGATGTTCATTAAACCTAGACTCGTATCATAGATGTCGGATGTATATAATTATTATTATTAGCACCGCGTCTTACTATACGTTCGAGTTACACGCAGTTACGCTAATGTGTAATGGTAGGGTGATTGTGAGATGAAATGGAGGACCTACAGTTTAACTTGGAATCCGAACCACGGTGGAGGCCAGGGAATTCCCCACATATGTATATAATTAAAGAACACACTAGCAAATATACACAAGTATATCCTTTTAATAAGGTGGAAACCTGCTTCAGTGGCTGCATGGTCTAACTGCCTATGACAGTGAGATCAAGGTTCGAATCTTGGTCGGGTGTACTTTGGGCGATTTTTTAAATGGTTTTCCACTCCCCCTCCACGCAAATTTGGCTACACTTCTACTAAATATAACCTTCCTAATCCTCGACACATTAGCAGTAAATAAACGTGTAACTAGAACAGGTAAAAGACGCGGATTTTTTTTTAAGTGGTAGTTTAGCAAACACGAGAAAAGGTCAGTGTTTTCTCAGTTTTTATAACAAAACAATTTTTGGGCAAAATAAATAAAATATTGCTTTAGTACAAACATATATTATTATTATTATTATTATTAGCACCGCGTCTTACTACCCGTTCGAGCTATACGCTAATGTATAATGGTAGGGTGATTGTGAGATGAAATGGAGTACCTACAGTTTAACGTGGGATCCGAACCACGGTGTAGGCCTGGCATTCGCCACATTCACAAGATGTGATTAATACACGTCTTGTCAGAGGTGAAGGAAGAGTTTGGTAATCTTATAGATCTGTGCCGGGACCGAGGACTGAACCCCAGCACAGAAGTCTGACACCTTACCTCTAGACCACCAGGTCCCCTGAGTAGTACAAACATAGAGTTTAATTTTCTTCACACGGTAATATCATTTTTTGAATATCTGTCATGATCATAGTGACATTAGTGATCCCTAACATGAGTGTACTAATTACGCTATTATGTTAGGGGTTAGGAAGGCTTAATATAAGGGGAGAGTAGAAAGCCATTTAGATAAAAAAAACACCCTCAGACCTCAGTGCACTCGACTGGGTTTGAGCCTTGTCTTTGACAGCCTAGTCCAACACGAGAGTTGCGCGTTTGACCACGCGGCCATCGAAGCAGGTGTTGAAAAATTCAAATTATATGTCAATACTGAAGAAATATTTGATTTATTTTGCCGATTTATATATATACACACACACACACACATCCCTTAATACGCAATCCCTACCATCCTGCCTTGAGGAATATTAATTGAAGTCTACGATGCAAATACAAGTATAGGCTTATTCAGGGGATCAGCGAAAGATCTGAACGCAAATAAGTTTAATTCAGACTTTCGCCGAAAGAGAGTAAATTTTCTTCAATGACTCAGCGATGCGTGTAAAATATTTTCAAAATATGAAACAATTTTGCAAGTATTTTACTTTTAAATTATGCTTTATTCGTCCCTATTTTGCATTATTGTAGAAATGCGGCTAGCCTAGACTTATAGTACGTTTCGTTAGATAAAAAACAACCTATATTAATTAGATTACTAAATAAAATATATTGTTTTAGTTGTTCTTGAGCTAATAATAATGCCTTTAGAGGTTTGTTGCTACTAGTGCTACAATCTAGCGGCAAACGGGAGAAACTCTGGGAACAGTTGTAGAGTGAAATGTTCAATGGAGCAATCGGAAACTTAACCTTTCTCTCGTGCTTGCCTGTAATATTTATTTTCTTATATAGAGAAAGTATTGCAATCGTGAAGAATGTCATTCTAAAGATTACTATGGATGTTAACATTTTGTATGAACCCAACGTAATATTTTTTTAATCCCCCGTCTTATTTACTACCTGTTCAGGTTATACGCATATGGGCTAATTACACTATTATGTTAAAGATGAGTAAGGAAGCAGTTTAGTGGCAATCTACCAGCATTTGCGTGGAGGGAGAGTGGGAAAACAATTTCGGAAAAAACCTTTCAGTACAACCGACTGTGATTCGAACCCCAATCTCCCTGTCATCGTCGGTCTAGTTTATTACGATAGTGACGCTTTAGCCCAGGGGGGATGGCAAACAATGGCCCGCGGGCCAAATATGGTCTACCGGATTGTTTATTACGGCCCACGGGATAAATAATTTTATGTTGCTTTGGGAAGGAGGTTTTAAAGCAAAATTGAATTTTATATAAAACCACCTCAAAATAAATTTACAAATCATGGGTGACCTGGCGGTCTAGGGGTAAGGTGTCGGACTTCTGTGCTGGCGGCCGGGGTTCAATCCTCGGTCCCGGCACAGATTTATCTGATTACCAAACCCTTCCTTCACCTCTGACAAGACATCTTGTGAATGTGTGGAATGCCAGGCTCCCACCGTGGTTCGGATTCCACGTTAAACTGTAGGTCCTTCATTTCATCTCACAATCACCCTACCATTACACATTAGCGTAAGTGCGTATAACCCGAACGGGCAGTAAGACGTGGTGCTAATAATAATAATAATAATAATAATAATAATACAAATCATGACCAGAAAATATGGCAAATGCGAATAAGTGTACTCAACCATGAAACTTAAGAACATTGATCTTATAAACCTACTTACTGATAAGATTCTATCTTCACTCTTATGAATCACCTCTTCACAATTTTTCATTTCACACTCCAACATATTAATCTTCTGAACCAATTTAAAAACGTATTAAGCCACTGAGGTATTTATGTATTTAAAACTTAAAAATGCATTTAAACTTACTCATGTTAATCTATTATGTGTTTATAATTTGTTTAAATTAACTTTAATGAAAAAGTGAAAGGGTCGTAATGGGATGTGTCCAAGCTTCATTTTATTTTAAAAAAGAAGAGTTGAAAGTTTGATAAACTCCTCAAATCTTATGTTACGGTTACAGGCGGTTATAAACAAGCAACGATGGATAGTATGTGATGGGATTTTGCTGAAACAAATGAACTTATGTTCCCCCTTCCCCCTCCTTTCCCCCCTGTATGTTGGATACTAGAGAGGGGTATTAACTCTGTGTTTATTACCCATTTCGTTGGACGCGTGGTCTAAAGCGCTACTCTTGCAGTAGATTGGACTACCGATGACGGGGAGATTAAGGTTCGAATCTCGGTTAGGTGTACTGGAGGTGTTTTTTTCCCCAAACTGGTGTCTCCCGCAACGCAAATGCGGGTACATTTCCTATGAATATAACCTTTCTGATACCTAATACACTAGCATGATTAGTACATAAGCGTATAACCCAAACGGGTAGTAAGACGTGGTGTTAAAAAAAATTAGGTTTTGATTAAAATAATGAAGACAAAAATTTGGATTGCCAAATATTTACTCTCTCTCGACATCTCGGAGAGAAAGTATTGTGATTGTCAAAAAATCCGAACTTGAGATTTTGATAAATATCAACGTTTCGTTAACCCCTGAAACAAAACAAGTAGTTTTCGCGATGCCGTCTCTCCATCTGTATTTTTATCTGTCTGTCTGCCTGCCTGCCTGCCTGTCTGTCTGTCTGTCCGTCCATCAGCCTGTCTGTCCATATCTCGGGCTAAATACGAAACTATTTTACCGTTTTGGCTAAAATTTCGTATCTGGGATTTTCATAAAGACTCCTCAGAGGGTTTTTTGGAATTAGGTATCCAACCCTAAATTTAATGGTATTTTATTTAAGGGCAAAAAGAAAAAAATATATGTTCTTAAAATTTTTTATCTAGACACTGTTTATCACTATAAACAAGATTACTATTTTCATTTTCTTATTAAAATGAATTTGAGGGTACTTTACAAAGGTAAATTTTCAAATCTTCATAATTACTCCTCAAATATTTGAGATACGAAATAACTTGCCATTGTAAAGTTGTTGTACTATTCAAATTACAAATCTTTTATTTGAAGTATATTTTTATAAAACCAATAGTTTCTGAGCCATAAGCAAATATATATAATTTTTTATTCATTTCTTTTAAAATGAATTTGATTGTTATGCTCTTTGGTGGACAAAGATGTTTCTCTTTTCCCACTTTTTCTGTATAACAGTTTTCCTAATTCCTAATGCCATAGAGTAAGTAACAGTGTATATTATTTCATTTATGATCTTTGGTGTAGGGTTTCTACAAAAATGTATAGACTTATTATTTCGTTTAACAAATTTTACGAATTTTTAGTAAATGTGTATTTTAAGATAAAATCTAGAGAAATTCTGCACTGTGATGGACCGTCTATTTTATTGTATTAAAGAGTACATATTTTTTTATCATTGTGTAAAACTACTTGTTCGGGTTATACGCTTATGTACTATTTACGATAATGGTTTTAAGGATTAGGAAGGTTAAATTAAATGACGTGCAGCCGCATTTGCGTGGAGGGAGATTGTAAAACCATTTTGGAAAAATACCCTCAATATATCTGATCGAGATATGAACCTCGATCTCCCCGTCATTGGCAGTATAGTCTAACACAAGAATGACGCGTCAGACCACGTGGCCACCGAAGCGGGTATGTATTTTTTTTTCTACAGATTGCTAATGCAAATATTGATATCATCAGCGGAGGTTGCGTGGTCAGTAGCCTGCAGCGCGCTTGTCACGCGGTGGAGTTATTATTATTATTATTAAATTTGCTACCACCAACACTCCGAAAAATCCCTGAAATAAATATAGCGAAAAATAAAATAAAAGAATGAATACTTCAAGGCATGCTTCAAACAACTATGTAAATATTTTTGAGAGGAAATGTTATGATATGTGTAAGGCTTTTTGTTTTTTAATTATTTTATTAGTATAATTTTTACTATTTTTTAAATATTTATTTTCTTGCAAGACCTGAAGATGTACCTTTAGGTACCTCAGGATTGTATCAAAAAGTCAATTATGTAATTTTTCTTTTAAATCCTAAATAAACAATGATTGATTGATTGGTTATTATTATTATTATTATTATTATTATTATTATTATTATTTAGCACCGCGTCTTAATACCTGTTGGGGCTATACGCTTAAGTACTAATTTCGCTAATGAATTAAAAAATGGAGAAAGTTAAATTTTAAAGGAAGTGAACCCGCATTTGAGTGGAGGGAGAGTGGAAAACCGTTTAGGTAAAACCATCCTCAGCTCACTCGACCGAGATTCGAAGCTCGATCGCCCCGTCCTCATCAGTCTAGCTCAAAACAAATTTAGTGCGTTCGACCATGGAGTCATCATGTAGTGCGAAACAGGTAATATCATTAATTATCAGAGAAATTAATTAATAGAGTAATAAATACACGGAATGAATATAATATTTGGAAACGATATTGATTAGTCAGTAATTTAAAGATTTATATTAATAAATAAATTAATATATATTACGGGTACATAGGCCTACATGCATACATACCTAATCACGCCGTTCCCTTACGAGGCAGGGAAGCAACTGTGCATATAGCTAAAAAAAACTCCGTACTTAATCCATCCTCACTAACTTTCTCCACACTTCCCTATCCTTGAATACTCCCTTCAACAACATCCATACACTGAGTCATATATTCCATTCACCGTAGGAATTGACTTCTGAAAGGCCCTTTTCCCTACCATAAATCTACTATATAGTAGGGTATTGGTAGGAAAAAAGACCTTTCAGAAAGTAATACATACATGCTCTTTTATTCTTAAAACTATTAACCTTTCTTTTTTTCACACATTCGTCTACTAGCCATGTCTTACATGGCTTGATTCTTCCTTCTAATCCACACACTCTACCTTCATATATTTGCTTCGTCACTCGATCCACACTCATCCTCTCAACATGTCCAAACCAACTTAAGACGCCTCTTTCACATTGACCTATTCGATTCCCTTACGGATTTATTAAATAATTATTCACCTATTGTTTACATAATATAGATAAGCCCATCAGTTTTAGTTTTCATATTAAAAATGAGTTAATATATCATTCTTTTTCTAGCATTTCACATTAGTAAAACAGTACGCCCCCTTTATTTTGTCACCACTCGTTCAGTATAGATTGCAAATGTTTTGTACAACATATGTTTGCTTTTAATTAAGTATTTCAGGTTGTCACAAAACTACGTTTATTTACTGCCTCAGTAGTTGGCAAGTTAAATTTTAACCGCTGCAAATAGAAGGCATTGCCAAACCTAACACAGCCTTTGGCTAATATACTTTATAATGAAAATAGTTCGATTTGGTTCGAATCGGTATTTGTTTTATTTTGATGTAACGCAATGTTCTAACCTAATAAATGCATCAATTTATATTTAAATCATATGCCTTGAAGGTACACGTAGACAAATTGAACGAGCAATCAAATTACGTTTTATTTTAAAAGAATTTAAATCTGTTTTAGAATGTATTGCAGACCATTTCGTGATTAGTTATTCCAAACATTTAATTGGATACTTTGAATACTTAAAACAATGTGATCCAGCAAATTAACATAACAATTACCTTAAAATAACATAAGCAATTTTATATATATATATATATATATATTTTTTTTTTCTAAACTTGCTATAGTATAAAACAGTGGTTCCTAAATCCCGGGCCGCAACTCAAATGAGGGTAATAAGGATATTTCTGAAGGTTGCAAAAAGGTTTAGAATATATTTCTTTAAACATTATGAATTATTAAACTGACATTACACTTAATCATATTATACTTATAATGATATCATTATTATAATTACTGGAATCCTGACAATAGCGACTCCTATACTCCAAATTTTGGAGTCATTTCAAGGACAAGCCCATTCTCAGTCGGGAAATTTAAAAATATTTTCCCTTATTCTGACAATATAGTCTACATCTGTGAATAGGGATTTTCAGATCTTGTAATGATCAATATCATCAAAATGATTGGCGTTGGACTCAAAACTCGAATAGATCACCTACAAAACGAAGTAGTGTCAGAGTTGACAATGAAAAATTATGTTTTTGTCAACCAATTTTTCACGAGGATACAATGATTAATTTATTGTTTGTAAGATTTTTTTTAGCGCATGGCACACATGACCGCGAACAACAGGTCCTGAGTCAAGCACTTTATCCCAAGACCTTCAAGATCGACCTAATTTAAATAAGAAATACTAAACCTGATAAGTGTAAATGATATATATATATATATATAATGTATTAAATATATATATATAATGTATTAAATATATATATATAATGTATTAAATATATATATATAATGTATTAAATATATATATAATGTATTAAATATATATATAATGTATTAAATATATATAATGTATATATATATAATGTATATATATATATATAATGTATATATATATATAATGTATATATATATATATAATGTATTAACATTTTATATACAAGCATGCCTAAATAAAATATTTTGATAAACTTTGGATATTCTGGACTCTAACAATGTATATCGAAAGCGAAATTAAATAGAAAAAAAAAAGCAGTCGACCTACTTTATATTATAGGCTCTTTGCTGGCTGAAAATCTGGATTCTTGGTTTGGTCGAGATATTTTAACTGTTTTATAACCGCTTCAGTGGCTGCATGAGCTAACGTGCTACTCTCACATTATTATTATTATTATTATTATTATTATTATTATTAGCACCGCGTCTTACTACCCGTTCAAGCTATACGCACTTACGCTCATGTGTAATGGTTGTAACGTACAGAAGCTGGATGCCCCACATTGGAACGCCAATTGTAACGTACACGTTGGAACTGCCCCGCGTTGTGACGTCAATTGTAACGTACACTTTGGAACTGCCCCGCGTTGTGACGTCAATTGTGACTTACTAAAATTGGATGCCCCTTATCTGGACGTCATTTGTTACGTTCTGCTGGAATGCCTTCACGTTGAGCGCCATTTCAATGTACTAACTTCACTTTGATTTGAATAATATATATATACTACAAATAAATGTCTAAGAAAATAGATACTTTTGTATAAACTTTAATGGTATAATGTATTACATATCACTGTTGTTTGAAAAAGAATAATGGAAACCATTTAGGTAAAAACACCTTGGCCGTGATTCCAAACACAACCAAGCTAACATTATCAAACTATACGAGATTCATGCTGTTTTGTATTACACATCTCTCTCGTCTACCAAGCTAGCGTCCTCTTGAGTCGAGCCGTGTGAACCCCGTAGTTCACACCCTCGAACCCAGACCACTCCTTGCTTTCTTTCCATTGACCAATGGGGTTAGTTTTTAATTAGCGCGCATTTAAGAAAACATTATTATTAGCACCGCGTCTTACTACCCGTTCGGGTTATACGCACTTTAAGAAAACAGACGCGTTACTCTGCACCTGCTATTATTTTACTGCGCATTACAACCCGGAAACAAAAACGATGCTTCTGACACGTGCAGTTAAAATAAAATAAACATGGCCGTAGTCTAGAAAAGATGAGTTTACTTTATATTATTAACTGAAAAGAAGAAATATTAATATATTTACTTTAAAATATGATCTCGAATATTAAAAAAAGACAGGAAAAATCGATATAATTACATGGTAGGGTGATTGCGAGATGAAATGGAGGACCTACAGTTTAACAAGGGATCCGAACCACGGTGGAGGCCTGGCATTTCACACATTCACGAATTGTAATTAATACACGTATTTTCAGAGGTGAAGGAAGGATTTGGTAATCAGATAAATCTGTGCCGGGACCGAGGATTGAACCCCGGCCGCCAGCACTGGAGTCCGACACCTTAACCCTAGACCGCCAAGTCACCCACTACTCTCACAGTATAATGAACTAACGATGATGGGGAGATCGAGGTTCGAATCTCGGTTGTGTGTACAGGTTTTTTTTTCACAAATGGTTTTCCACTCTCCCTCCACGCAAATGTGACTAAAATTCCTATAAATAAAACCTTCCTAATCCCTAAAACCACTACCGTAATTATATTATATTATACTACTATAAAGCCACATGGCTGACTCACTCACTGACATTAATGTTTACCCACTTCCAGATGAGATAGAAACTTGAAATTTGACAAACTTATAGCTTCTAGCCCGTAACCGACGGGAACATTACAAAAAAAAAATAGAAAAAAACTAGTTTTTAACCCTCTAAAAAAGTTCAAAAAATGTGGAGCAACTTTAAAGTCAGTGCGGACCTTTTTTTGGAGGTTTCTTGTGGCTAAACGGTAAGACCTATCAATGAGCAAAGCGAGTTAGTATATGAGCGTATAAACTGAATGGGTAGTAAGACATGGTGTTATAAAATAAACTAGTAATTTATGATAAACACAAACACACATTTTCGTATTTTATAGGAAGATAGTTGTTTGAACAGGTTTTACAGCCACTTCAGTGTCTGGATGGTTTAAAGCGTCCAACTCTCAATTGACTGAACTGGACGTGAATGTGGCTACACTTCCTATAAATACAACCTTCCTCACCCCTACATCTTTAGCGCACTCAGTACACATGTGTATAACCTGAAAGCCATCCTTAAAACAAAGAAATAAAATCGAAGGTCACAACTTCTTGGAAAAGAACATTTTAACTTCTTTCGCTAAAGCGTGAGAATTCTTACAGAAAAAACAACTTTTAAGCTGCGTTTACTTTTTTTTGTTTCGCGCACTTGAACTGTTTCTGATGGGCGTGGAATTTTTTTTCCAATTTTTTTTTCTTCAAACGATTGCTTAGAAATACCATGTTTCTCTCTCACTGGGGAGCAAATTGAACAAGGCGTCCATTTCGCATTCCCAGGATTTTTTGTAACAAGAAACTTGGGGTTCGAATCGTATCCAGGTATCCATCCACGCCAATGCGGATAAACTCACTCAAATTTTTGACGGTTCTTATTAATTATCCCCCCATTAGTTTAAATAAGCTGATAGTAGGTTATTTGAGGTATTTAGCGACACAACAACCTGCCTCCCAGCCATTCATTTATCACTATGAAATGAGAAACCCATATTTTGACGTTGACACATTTTTCGGCCATGCCAAGAATCGAACCCTGAGCTCTTATCTCAGTAGGAGGACACCAGGGTTGCCACGCAACTGGAAAATCTGAAAAACACTCAGAAACTCACCAAATAGCTAAACATTATTAGATTTTTTTTAAATTTGCGGCATTTTGGCTCCCCCAGACCGGCGCAAACTATTTGCTGCTGCGGATGGTTCGCGTTGATTAATACGCAGTGGTGTAAATACATGGTTTATCAACGTGTTCAAACCTGCATGGTATTATAGAGTTGTGGCTTATCGACGTGTTCAAACCGGCGTGTCAGTGTAGAGTTGCAGCTTATCAACGTGTTCAAACCGGCGTGGTAGTGTAGTTGCGGCTTATCAACGTGTATCAAACCGGCGTGGTAGTGTAGTTGCAGCTTATCAACGTGTTCAAACCGGCGTGGTAGTGTAGTTGCGGCTTATCAACGTGTTCAAACCGGCGTGGTAGTGTAGAGTTGCGGCTGCGATCATGCAACGTTTTTATTCGCCTCAAATTGTATTCGCTGTTCACCGCATTTCTATCACTACCGCGTATTTACCGCAAGTTAAAAACTATTGTAAAAACAGAAGAGTTAATATAAATTGTTCGAAATTATCCTATTGTACTGTACATGATTTATCACACGAAGAATACAAAAATATAATGAAGAAAGACAAAATATGGCTTGAAATTGGAAAATAATTAAATGAAAGTGGTAAGTAGTGTCGCAATGTTTTATTATAGATACTTAAGTTTGTTACAAACAAAATTTATTTATTGATTCATTATTTTGAATTTGATAGTCTAATTTTAGAGTTGAGAAAAACCAGGGTATTTAAAAAATTAAACCAGTAGGGGTTATATTGATCAAAAGTAGTTAGTGAACGTGATTTAAAAAAACACTCTATTCCGTGATGGGAAAAAATACTAACGTGGCATTTTCTTCCGGTTCTAAGGTAGTAAGTAGGTGACCTGGCGGTCTAGGGGTAAGATGTCAGACTTCTGTGCTGGCGGCCAGGGTTCAATTCTCGGTCCCGGCACAGATTTATCTGATTACCAAACCCTTCCTTCACCTCTGACAATACATCTTGTGAATGTGGGGAATTCCAGGCTCCAACCGTGGTTCGGATCCCACATTAAACTGTAGGTCCTCAATTTCATTTCACAATCACCCTACCATTACACATTAGCGTAAGTGCGTATAACCCGAACGGGTAGTAAGACGCGGTGATGATAATAATAATCTAAGGTAGAATATTTTAACACAAAGGCTGCGACTGAAGTGCATCTTCGGTGTGAATGAACACGCAAATTTCGTTGCCGCTGCGAATAATTTGCGCCGGTATGCGGGAGCCCTTAAGCTGCAATCTTTAAATAACCGGTATTAACCGAAAAATTGGGACTTTTATTATAGTCTTTCTTATATTGGATTGTTTTAGGTATATTATTATTACCACCGCGGCTTACTACCCGTTCGGTTTATACACACGCTAATATGTTATGGTAGGGTGATTAGGATATGAAATGGAGGACCTACAGTTTAACGTGGGATCCGAACCATGATGGAGGCCTGGCATTCCACACATTCACAAGATATCTTGTCAAAGGTGAAGGAAGGGTTTGGCAATCAGATAAATCTGTGCCGGGACCGAGGATTGAACACCGGACCCCAGCACAGAAGTCTTACACCTTACACCTAGACCACCTAGTCACCTACGTTTTAGGTATAAAACAAATATTGACTAATTTTTTTTAAAATCAATATAGTTTCTCTCTATTCAAATAAATATATCATTTGATAAACTAAACAATGTATCTTTGGTATTTCCACTTTTTTTATCCGTGCAGGGTAAACTATACATAAACTGGAACCAATATTTTAATTTTCTGAGAATAATGATGTAAAATTTATCTTTACATGTTTTTCCTAGAAATAACTTAAATATGTGTTTACTCAACATCATACATATATGACATATTATCGAGAATTTTATGAAAAACAAATTTAATTACTCAATAATTTAATCTATGATATCGAAAAAAAGGCTGGAAAAATGATAAATATTTCTGGAAAACACGGGAAATTTTGGTCACACTACCAACTTAGCTAAGGTTTCGGACAAACGAACAAAAATTACAGCAAAATCAAAAAGCTGATTTGATTCTTCAATGCTAATTAAAACTGAAAATTACTAAGCAAAAAAATCTTCGTAAAAAAACTAATAGCATACGTATTTACAAAATACCTTAACACAACCCATTAGTATATTAATTTGTATTAATAAATTATATTGAAATAAGCCGTAACAAAAACTTTAATTCCTCTGAATGGCTCGAAATAGGAGGAAAGGGGTGTGTTTTTGTGTGATCGGGATGATTGCTGGTACCTTTTACATCTCCGTAAGAACTAATACATCTCCGTTTTCCCCTTGTACCTTTACCCACCAATCAATTGACAAAGTAATGAGCATATAGTGTGATTCTGTGGGTTTGCGATCAGTCTCCAAAGATTAATAGCCTACTAAGTTATACCTCCCCCTTACTCCCTTTCGCTCAAACACCCCCTTTCAAACAACCACCACCCTCACACCACCTACACCCAACTGTGACGTTCTCCTAGCAATATTGCCTGCCACTTACAATAATGACTGGTTAGCGTGTTTGTTTTGGTTTGGTGTGGTGTGCCGTTAGACCACCGGTTATCTGACGACTTCCTCTTGTCAACTTGACATAAATTACTTTCCGTGTCTCTCTTAGAACCTCTCCAAGCAACACATTATATATAAAAAAATTCTTCACACCCTCTCAAACCCTTTTTCACCCTCAAATAATATTAATAAAATACAATCTCATTTTATCTCAGTGTGACCGGACTTAGTGTAAAGCGACCCTTTATTTCTAAGAGTTGATTGAATTTTACTCTTCAGGGGGACGTTAGTATGAAAAACCTTTAATTCCCACCATTTTTTTCTATTATTATTATTATTATTATTATTATTATTATTATTATTATTATTATTATTATTCACAAGCAAGTGGCCTTAACTGGTAATGTCTGCGTAGTTTATTACTTAAAATCCTGACTTAATCTATGCTCTACTCTAAGATTGGGTCCACACTTGTATCATATCCTCGTATCGTATCCTTGACGTGATCATGACTGGAGCGGGTAGCGATCATAAGGACACGGTTGAGACCAAATTTCGGCAGATCCGATCTTCTTTCCATCAAGATGTTTGATTCTACTCATAACCCAAATGTTCTCGGCCAACGACAATATTTGGTTCGGAGCTTGTTCGGACATGTATTCTTATCCTGTATCTCTCTTTGACGCGACAGCGAAATACCGACTAGAAGTGGGTCACAATGATCTGATACTCGTATCTCTCTCAAGATCGCGTCGAGGATACAGGGTCCAGTCCAAACCTACGCATTCAAGATATATATTGGTGATACGACATGAGTATCCTATACAAATGTGGGCATGGCCATACATGTGACCTGATCGCCGTGACAAACAGAAGGCTACCACTCTAAGCCTAGTTATATATGAGGGTGGCCATATCATGCGACTACAGCCTAGCGACAGCGACATTGGTTGTCAGAAGTGGGATACTTTGGGTTCTCCCATATAAATAACATTGTTTGACGCTCTAGCATCGTTATCAAGGCATTCATTTCATTTCCGTTGAAAGTTTCTAGCCTCCAATTTAAAATATCGCAATTCATGCTGAGTCGTCTACTTAATTATAACCTTGATCTATAGTTAAACATTTTCTGAACCTCCATTGTAGAGTATTATGAGTTGTGTTGTTCTTTATTTAATATGAACATATATTTAAGTTGTTTTAAACAAGAGAAGTTTGAAATACTTTATTTATTTTTAATTTCTCTTGCGTTTGTGTGAATAAAAAAATGCATTGTGTGTGTTTAATACGGATATAAAGAAAACAACCAGCAGATGCCCGAGTAGTTTATTTCCATTTTTCCTCAAGGCATTCAGTTGGATTAAAAAGACCTTGTTTTTTTCAGTCTGCACAGTATTATAAATTGCTTTAAGCTCGGAGTTAAGGCCACTTTGATAGATACGACCTCTAGCTGTCCGCCGTGTTGGTACGGCAGCGTGCATAGCAAAGGACGCGCCGTCGAACAAACGGCGTGATCTTGAAAAGCCGTGACGCGGCTTCACGCCGTTCTCCTGCTAGTTGCTCTTGAGTTTCCACGAATTTTTTTTTTCTAATATATCTGTACTATTTGTATATAAGAAGTAAAAAGCGTTGTACCGAACTGTGTCGGCTCTATTTTTCATGTCGTGGACGGTGAGGTGTCGGGCCGGATTGCAATAGGCGCTATGGTGACACCGGCGTAGTTCGTTGCGTGTGAAGTAATCCATAAACACCCGTGGTTATTTCTAAACACGGTGAAAAGTCGTAACGTCTGAAAGTGTCCTAAGGCCTCTTCGCGTTCATGAAATATCCATTGATCTATATTAAATAAATTTCCGAATTCTTAATTTATCACCAAATATATATAATATGTTTAACCTGCCATTTTAATTTTTTGTCCAACAAATATTTTAGGATTATATATTGTGGAATTGAGAATTCCAAGAAATTAAATAAACCCCGGTGAGATATTAGAAAGAAAAAAATCTCATTCCATAACGAAGATTGTTACGAGAATACCCAAACAAAAAATGTTTCTAAATTACCACAATCCATTTCTCAATGGAATAATCTTGCAGTGTATTGGGTGTACTAGTCTCATAATCATCATGATCATCATCATAAATTGTTTTCAGGCTGGTGCAGGGTCAGTTTAGTAAAATGCCTCAATCTTCCTCTATCCTTTCACCATTCTTCCTCCTTTAATTGCTTCCAGTCTTCTTCTTTCACTTGAACACTTTCTGTTATCTGCTCCTCCCACTAACGGGGTAGTGAAGCGCTATACAAGTTGCTTACCTATACTTCATTCACGGTAGGAATTACTCTCTGAAAGGTCTTTTTTTCTACCAATATCCTACTATATAGTAAATTTATGGTAGGGAAAAAGGCCTTTCAGAAGTCAATTCCTACGGTGAATGGAATAAGTTGGTACCACCTGACCTCTCTTACTCACCTGATCTCACCACCAAATGGTGTATCCCGGGGCCTGAGCAACCTAGTGGTGGTTGTTGGTTTGAGCCCGAGTGGAAAACAGGTCAGGTGCAGACGAGAGAGAGGAGATTGGTCAGGGCCAACCCAACAGGCTTGGAACAGGGTATGGCTGTGAGTGAGAGGGTAGAGAGACTGGTCAACAAGCTTGGAACAGGGTATGGCTGTGAGTGAGAGGGTAGAGAGACTGGTCAACCAGCTTGGAACAGGGTATGGCTGTGAGTGAGAGGGTAGAGAGACTGGTCAACAAGCTTGGAACAGGGTATGGCTGTGAGTGAGAGGGTAGAGAGACTGGTCAACCAGCTTGGAACAGGGTATGGCTGTGAGTGAGAGGGTTGATAGACTGGTCAACAAGATTGGTACAGGGTATGGCTGTGAGTGAGAGGGTAGAGAGACTGGTCAACAAGCTTGGAACAGGGTATGGCTGTGAGTGAGAGGGTAGAGAGACTGGTCAACAAGCTTGGAACAGGGTATGGCTGTGAGTGAGAGGGTTGAGAGACTGGTCAACAAGCTTGGAACAGGGTATGGCTGTGAGTGAGAGGGTAGAGAGACTGGTCAACAAGCTTGGAACAGGGTATGGCTGTGAGTGAGAGGGTAGAGAGACTGGTCAACAAGCTTGGAACAGGGTATGGCTGTGAGTGAGAGGGTAGAGAGACTGGTCAACAAGCTTGGAACAGGGTATGGCTGTGAGTGAGAGGGTAGAGAGACTGGTCAACAAGCTTGGAACAGGGTATGGCTGTGAGTGAGAGGGTAGAGAGACTGGTCAACAAGCTTGGAACAGGGTATGGCTGTGAGTGAGAGGGTAGAGAGACTGGTCAACAAGCTTGGAACAGGGTATGGCTGTGAGTGAGAGGGTAGAGAGACTGGTCAACAAGCTTGGAACAGGGTATGGCTGTGAGTGAGAGGGTAGAGAGACTGGTCAACAAGCTTGGAACAGGGTATGGCTGTGAGTGAGAGGGTAGAGAGACTGGTCAACAAGCTTGGAACAGGGTATGGCTGTGAGTGAGAGGGTAGAGAGACTGGTCAACAAGCTTGGAACAGGGTATGGCTGTGAGTGAGAGGGTAGAGAGACTGGTCAACAAGCTTGGAACAGGGTATGGCTGTGAGTGAGAGGGTAGAGAGACTGGTCAACAAGCTTGGAACAGGGTATGGCTGTGAGTGAGAGGGTAGAGAGACTGGTCAACAAGCTTGGAACAGGGTATGGCTGTGAGTGAGAGGGTAGAGAGACTGGTCAACAAGCTTGGAACAGGGTATGGCTGTGAGTGAGAGGGTAGAGAGACTGGTCAACAAGCTTGGAACAGGGTATGGCTGTGAGTGAGAGGGTAGAGAGACTGGTCAACAAGCTTGGAACAGGGTATGGCTGTGAGTGAGAGGGTAGAGAGACTGGTCAACAAGCTTGGAACAGGGTATGGCTGTGAGTGAGAGGGTAGAGAGACTGGTCAACAAGCTTGGAACAGGGTATGGCTGTGAGTGAGAGGGTAGAGAGACTGGTCAACAAGCTTGGAACAGGGTATGGCTGTGAGTGAGAGGGTAGAGAGACTGGTCAACAAGCTTGGAACAGGGTATGGCTGTGAGTGAGAGGGTAGAGAGACTGGTCAACAAGCTTGGAACAGGGTATGGCTGTGAGTGAGAGGGTAGAGAGACTGGTCAACAAGCTTGGAACAGGGTATGGCTGTGAGTGAGAGGGTAGAGAGACTGGTCAACAAGCTTGGAACAGGGTATGGCTGTGAGTGAGAGGGTAGAGAGACTGGTCAACAAGCTTGGAACAGGGTATGGCTGTGAGTGAGAGGGTAGAGAGACTGGTCAACAAGCTTGGAACAGGGTATGGCTGTGAGTGAGAGGTTAGAGAGACTGGTCAACAAGATTGGAACAGGGTATGTCTGTGAGTGAGAGGGTAGAGAGACTGGTCAACAAGCTTGAAACGGGTTCTGGATGTGATAGGGAGGGTTTGTGATGCTGAGCTAAGTCATCATCAGCACCCATATCTTCAGTCAGGGAAGGTTACCACCAAGAGAAGGTTTACCTGAGTACCAATAAGCGACTGCCCCGCTACTCAGATATAGGCCATGATAAGCTTAGTAAGCCAGTGGCTGGAAAAAACCAAGGTACTCGAGAAAATAAGGTAAAATGCTGGATTGGGTATACTAGTACACTGTTCTATAAATAACCTTGTGGTTTCACAACCTCTCTCTTCATTCAAATTATGTTGCATTTGATTAAATCCAAACACATCCATTTAGTTTAAGTCAAAAATAGTGTTTCTTCTCAAGTATAGAGGTGTGTGAAGGTTACCGTTCAAATGTTAAAAAGTATATGTTTGTATTAATTTAAAAATTGACCTTTTTTTTTGTTGGCTGACATTGGGTTGATTTTGATCAAAATCCGTTTAGTTTTTAAAAAGGTTACAGAGATAATACATTTACATGATAAACAATATATTTTTTTTAGGACCGCGTCTAACTTTTCTGGTTACTAATGTACTAATGTACTAATTACGCTAATGGCTTTAGGGATTTGAATGATTATATTTAGAGAAAGTGTACCCACATTTGAGTGAAGGGAAAGTGGAAGACCATTTTGGATGAAACACCCTCAGTACACTTGACAGAGATTTGAACCTCAATCTCCCCGTCCTCGGCAGTCTAGTAAACTGTGAGAGTAGCGCCTTAAACTATTCGACCACTGACGAGAGTAAAAAAAAAATTGTTTCGAAACATATAGTGTGTTTTAATCCAGATATAATATAAAGTTATTACATATTTTGCTCCAAATAAAGGTAGCCTGAACATCAAAACTTCATTTAATCTGTTTAATGTTTACCTTGGTCATCATTTCTAGTACATGGTTCGATACTCAGCTACAGCTTTTACAATTATTCGTATCTGGCAGTGCTAATGTATACTAATTGAAGTATGGCAGTGCATGCCTTTAGTGGAATCAAGCATGAAATCAACTAACGTGGAACACATACATCTGGATATGTTGTTTTAGCGACAAAGCATGGGTGAAGGGTTAGCGAGTAGAAGCAGTAAGAGGGGAAAGGGGGGAGGGTGGTGGCAAATATTGTTTTAGCACCTTCATTCAATATTTATTCTGTCAAAAGTTTCGCTTGGAATAGGGCTACGTAAAATAAATGGCTCCCCTCCTAAAAGATTATTATAAATGAAGTTCGACTCGATCGTATTTTTATAAATTTAATTTTCACCTTAAGAGTAAATATGAATATATGTGAATATGGGATCAATAAGAACATCTAATTTTCACGTTTCATGTTTTCACAAAACATGATTGGGGGGGG
>CABFVX010003149.1:79058-91558 GCA_902151425.1 Timema shepardi
ATTTGAAAGCGTAAAACATTGTTTCAATTTCATAGTAATTATTTTACCATATTTTTAAGTTCAAGAAATAAAAAAAAATTATTTATACTACACGTAGGCCTAATTCCAAAATTGTAAGTTAACTCTCGTAAATCAGTAGTAAAGTAGTATTGGTAGTATTAAAACTATACCTACTCTGTTAAATTAGAAACTCTAAAGTTAATTATCGCACCTATTTAAGTACATCACCAATCCCTTAATTCAAGGCCACCCTTAAGGATGTGCGAAAAGTGTGTCCGCACAAGGGCCTCCATTTTGAGAGGCCCCACGCTTACTTAGTTGCTAGAGGGGGAAAACAGTTTGGGGTGGGAAATATTTGCTTGCACGTTCGTATATTAGGCTCCCTGTATAGGTGATTTAGAGAATATTGTCAGAGTAACAACAAATAAAAACATTATAATGTGGTTTGATTTATTGAACGAGGGAAGTGAGTTTTCCGTTTTAACTACACCGATTTTCACGTGTCTGTCTATAGTGTAAATGTATCACGATAACTTTTGAACGCATTAACCGATTTAATCCGACCTTGATTTGTATAAAGGTTCAAATAAAAAAAAAACGCGACAAGTTCGTTGGGGAACAAAATCTAACCAAGGGTTGAGGAGATTTCAACCCTTATATGTACACAAACATGTCTTCTAGCAATAATTATTACATGCAACTATCTGTACATGTATTCATTTACCTTTTAGGGCATTTCCTGATACGTTGTACAATTGAACATTGGTATATACGTGCAAAGTACGGTAATAATATTAAACAAAAAATAAGTTTTAGGCTTTTTTTGGGGGAGGAAGGGGTGGGTGGTGAGACTAGACAAATAATTTGGAGCCCCACAAAACAGTTTGGCCAAAACCATACGTCTGCTAAGGGCAGTCCTGCCCATCTTAAGCTAGTTCTATCCAGTCCACCTCATTACACCCTATCCCTATTTTGAACTTGTTCTATCCAGTCCACCTCATTACACCCTATCCCTATCTAAAGCTAGTTGTATCTAGTCCAACTCATTACACCCTATCCTTAAATTGATCTATTTCTATCCAGTCCACCTCATTACACCCTATCCCTATTTTGAACTTGTTCTATCCAGTCCACCTCATTACACTATCCCTGTTTTGAACTTGTTCTATCCAGTCCACCTCATTGCACATTATCCCTATATTGAGCTATTTTTATCCAGTCCACATGATTACATCCTATCGTGATATATACGTAATACTTTTAAAATAAACCAATAAAATAAATTATGTCAAAATTCTTATTTTGTTAAACTTTGTTAATATAAATCGTGTATTAGTTAGTCTCACGAAGATATTATCTAGCGTTCGGGAGGTTTTTTTTACTGTTAGACATTTTTCACGATCCTATATAGTCCCGGTGTATCTTCTTTACCGAGTGCGCTTGTGCATTAGTTGTGATTAGCCATGATTAGCCGGTGTCTCCTTTTGATGACTGAGAAACATATGAAGTCGTCCAGTAGTCGCCTCCATAAAGCAGTTCCATCACGTGCCTAGCAGGCTCTGCGCTAATTAACGCTGTACTTAATTAACGACACTGTTGGCCTGTCTAGTTGTCTCTCCATGGTCCGAGCTGTCCTATTCATTAGAGAGCATTCCCTGTCCCCTTTACTTCCTTAACCAAACCTCCCCTTCCCCCCCTAGTGCCCTTCTAGGCTCCCACTACCACCACCACCACCCTATACCACCCCTTGACAACAAATCAGCTCACACCACTGAGTAGACGTTGCTCGCCTAGCTGTCTACTGTGCACTGCTTTTACTGTGCTGATGTTGCTTGCGAATTGTTTGATGGATGAGACCAATATTCCAAGTGACAGTGCCTCCCCCCCTCCCCCATTTCACTTCTCTCTCACCCCAACTAACATTACCACAAAAAAAATTGTTTGCTATTTAAAAAAAAATTGGGAAGCAAGTAAATTAATTAAACATCGCTTCCAACACAGGTTTATTGATTATTGTTTTATAATTAACTCTTTCTCTCTACGAAGTTTGCGATGAACTCAAGTTGTGTAAAAATTAAGTTTTGTTGTACGGGTGGATTAGGTACAGAATGTTTCGAAACTTGTCAGACAATATTTTTTATTATTGTAAAATAGATACGTCTCCTATATACATCGTGTTCGGAAAGTCATAGCCCAAACTGGATATAAAGCTTGTTTAAACCAATAGTAATACAAAATCCCTGTACACTTACAACCGGAAAACTATTCTAATATCATTAGATTGTGTTCAAAATTTTGAAGTATAGGGCCGGGAGAGCAAAGCTCTCGGGCATGCGTGTACAATAAGTTGCATATGAGTTCGGCGCATGACACTGCACACATAATAATGGCAAGCACTCTTTATGTTGTAGGACCGTTAATAATGACCCTCATAACGTATTCTCATTTCTAGATGGACTGGTATGTTACTTACTTTTAATAGTGGTAGTATGTTCTGCTGTCATTCTCCAAGATATCGAGGTGTGTAGTAACGCATGACTTACTCCTATGCAACCTGTTTACCTTCATGCTTGAACAGCTTTGCTCTCCCGGTGCTGTACGCAGAAACTTTGAACACAATTTAATGGTCTTAACATAGTTTTCCGGATGTTAGTGTACAGGGATTCTGTATTAGTTTAGTTTCAAACAAACTATATGTGTAGTTTGGGATATGAGACTCCGAACACCCTGTATTTACTATATTGTAGTCAAGTCAGTTAGAAATTTATATTTTTTAATATATTCTCTCATTTTCCGTCGTTAAAGAAATAATACAACTGAATGCGCAAATGGTAATCTAGCTACTAAATCTAATGGAAGCTGAAGAAATAAAAGTAAAGCACATGACTTGTTGTTTTAACATTAAGCTTATTAATAATATAAATAATAAAAATATCATATTCTCTTTACTGATATGCTGATGTGAGCAAGAACATCGTAACCGTCAAGCAGACAGCTAAATTCTGCCCCTTTGCCTCACTCACCAGAAAATATTCAAATAACAAAGCTCGTCCATTTGACCAACACTTCCACGCTCACTTAATTTTTTACTTTATCTCGATTCTTTGGACTCATAAGGTTCTCCCAAGGAATTTTTGGAATTTGATATCCAACCGTAAAAATAAGTGTACTTTACCGGATGGAAAAAAGAGAGGAAAGAGAGTTTAATCAAATCCACTCTAACGATTTTGATTAAATCTTTTGTCTAATTCGCTTAACATTACCAACAAAATGTCATTTCTCATTTTCCAATTAAAATTACTTTGACTGGACAGTATTTACATTAGCAGACATTTACAATTTTGATAATACCTCATCAGTTATTTGAGACATGAAATAACTTCTCGCTGTAAAGTGTGTGTACTATTAAATCTAAAAATCTTTTATTTGAAATATTTTTATACTACTCTATAAAGCCACATGGCTGACTCACTCACTGACATTGTTTACCCACTTCCAGATGATCTAGAAACTTGAAATTTGGAGAACTTATAGCTTTTAGCCTTTAATCAACGGTAAAATTCCAAAAAGTTAATAAAAATTCAACCCCCGAAAAGATTAAAAATGCAAGAGCAACTTTAAAGTCGGTGCGGACCTTTCTTAGGAGGTCTCTTGTGACTAAACGGTAAGATCTGTCAAAAAACGGTTCTGGAATTATGTTAGTTTACATTCACTCGCAAAGAAAACCGATTGGAGGTTTGGAGGCGTATCCCCCAACGAGCAAAGCAAGTATTTTTACAAAACCAATAATTTTTGAACTATAAGAATGTATATAGGCTTTTTATGAAGCTCTTTGAGAATTTAAATGGATTATTATGCTCTTTGGTGGACTATTCTTAATGTTTCTGTAATAGTGTATATTGCTTCCCTTATGCGTTTTCGTGAAATGTTTCTGCAACGATGTATACTAGTTATTTTGACAAATCCTAGGTGTTTTTAGTAAATGTCTATATTTTAGAATAAAAGAGATAGAAAGTTTGTGAATAGCACGGAACCAATTATTTCTTGTTGCCGTGTCTTGCTACCCATTCGTGTTGTACTCTTATGTACTTATTACGGTAATGGTTTTAGGGATTAGTAAAGTTATATTTATAGATAGCGTACCCGCATTTGCGTGGAGGGAGAATGGAAAATAATTTTGGAAAAAACCAACCTCAGTAGACCCGACTGAGATTCGAACCTCAATCTCCTCTTCATTTGCAGGCCACGATAACACTAAAGTGACGCCTTAGACAATTCGCCCACCAAAGCAGGTATTTTTAGTGTTAACATGGCTGACAAAAGGTCTGGTCCATTTAAATTTGGAATCTTTTATTAAAAGTTTAACAACCGAATAAAATCGTTTGAAAAAAATCGGGAGGATGATTATGTTTGCCAGAAAAATCTGGAATTGAGTGGCAGCCCTGAACTATAAATTATAGGAACTGTACACGTATTTGCTTGGAAGAATACTGTGGAACTATTTTGAAAAAAAATCACCATCTGAATATCCTGATCAGGATTCAAACCCCAACCCTAATTGACGAACCAGCTCATTTGAGCTTGACGCTGAGTCAACGTGCCCACCGATATGGGTTTTTTTATCACCGCATCCTACTATCTGTTTAAGTTATATTTAATAATACCTCTAATGTGTTGGGGATGAGGGAGGGAGCATTTTAGAGGTAGTCTACCCGCATTTGCGTGGAAGAAGAGTGGGAAATAATTTAGGAACAACCACTGGGATTCGAACCTTGATCTCCCCTATATCGGGATATCAGTATAATGCCGGGATCACGATCAACTTAACTTTAACTTAACGTAACGTTCGCTTAGAGTTAACTTAACTTAAGAAAACAGATGTGCGATCACGATTCACGTAACTTAACGTAGCAGCTCGAGCCAAACATCTTCATTCTCGAATATGATATGTGATTTGTACTATTTGTAAAATGTTTAATATGATCTGTGAATGTTTGCTGTTTTCTAAATATGTAATAAATATTTATCATTAAGTTCTTTCGATAAATTTATATTTCCTATTTTAGTTTAATCTTAAATCTACTTTAAGCTAATAATACCGTGAATATGTGACACATATTGTTTATTATAGTTGGTCATAAAACAAACAAATGAATTACTAAATAGCCCTGTAGACCAGACGTCACTCGCATAGTATTTGGCTGGCTAGATCACGTGATACCTTTCAAATAACGTTCATTTAACGTGTAAGACCTCTCAGTATATCTATCAAGTTAAGTTAACTACGTCCTGATCGCTTCCATTTAAAAACATGACGGAAACCTTTACGTTAAGCTACGTTAAGTTAACCCTAAGTGAACGTTAAATTGATCATGATGCAGACATTGTATAAGAGTAACGCCTTAGACTATTGGACCAATGAAGCGGGCGAAGTCTCTACTGATGCTCTTAAACTAAATTATCTCCAAGCACATATAAATTGGTTGTCCTTTTTGACAAGTTAAAATAATGATCCTCTTGCTATCCAATCGGTTTTTTCTCCATTAATAATCTAGGTTACACACTCAACAAAATATTATTTATTTCGTGGCAATCATGAAAGTAGACGTGCTGCCACTGCCAGACACTAACACAACCACGCAATTGTTTGAATAAAATATATTAGCAATTATTTTGGAAGTGTATTCTAAAAAAGAGTAACTCAATTTCTGTGAAATGACTTAAGGTCAGTAAATTTGTTGTATTGGCTGTCCATATATCCAGGAGGCCCTGTTTCCATTCTGGGTGGTAGTTCTGCTGATATATTTACCTCGTGAAGTGATATTTACTCTATGGGTCGTGATCCACTTGAGGGTTGTGGCGTGTTTCTAGTGAGGTCACAATGTTTCTGGAGATAAATATAGTAATACAAATATTGTCTTTATTTGGGCAAAGTTACTCATATTCAGCGCCGTACTATCCGCTCCAACGATCGTATGGTCTAAGGCGTCACTCTCGCAATAGACCGGACCGCCGATTGAAGGGCTGATAAGGTTCCTAAACCGGGTAGGGTGTACTGAGGAGTTTTTTCCTCAAATGGTTTTCCAAACTCCTTTCCCCCACGCAGCTGTGGGTACACTTCCTACATATTTAACCTTCCTCCCCTAACACTTTGACGTATTTAGTACATATACGTACAACATGAATGGGTAGTAAGACGATCCAGATCAAGATAGATATAGGGTGTAATGAGGTGGAATGGATATAACTATGTCAAGATAGAGATAGGATGTAATGAGGTGGACTGGATAGAACTATCTCAAGATAGGGATAGGTGGCGTAATTTTGTAAGTGCTGCAATGAACTCTCAAGCTCTTATTGCCATAGATTAATTAAGTAATTACTAAGATAGAGATGGTGAAAGTAAAATCTGGAGTAAATGTACCTGTATCTGCGCAGAAGAAAAGTAGATAACAGTTTAGAAAATAAAACACTTGGGGATTCAAACACTGACCTCATTGACGTCACTCATTTGTATGTAACTGAAGGTGAACTTTTTCTTGTCTGTTTGCTAAGTCGACAGACAAAAATGGTCGTCGTTTCAAATCCAATGACCGAGTATGCAGTAATGCACGTTTCCTGTTTGACTATGAGTCATTAAAACCCCATTCTTATCTAACTTTCATCATCCAGAGTTGAGCAAATAGCTCGGGGTGGAAAAAGGATGAAACTGGCCAAGGGAGTGAGGGGTAAATGTCCCAGGGTAGGTTTGAGTAACGTAATACTGTGAAAAGCCCTAACCTACCCTTAATGCCATTGAGAGCCTTGGTGACATTAGCGCTGAAACTTTTATTAGTTTTTGATAGCTATTTTTGTGGCTCAGTGGCTGGATTGGAGATCACTAGCTTAAAGGGATCTTGGTTTTATCCAGGGAGACATTGATTAAGATATTTATTATTTGAATAAGTTTACGTCCCGTTTTTCACTAAGAAAGTAGACCTATACAAAGAACGATAATTTAGAAATTATTGCGAACAACTTATCATTTGACATGGTTAACAAGTTTAAATATTTATGAACAATTTTAACTAGCATTAACGACAAGTTTTGTATTAATCACAACTTGTGAATTTGTGGAGTGCCAGGCCTCCACCGTGGTTCGGATCCCACGTTAAACTGTAGGTCCTCCATTTCAATCTCACAATCACCCTACCATTACACAATAGCGTAAGTGCGTATAGCCCGAATGGGTAGTAAGACGCGGTACTAATAATAATAATAATAATATACTAGGGTGGTCCAACTCTTTTCACCCCCAAGGACCCAATATGACTATCAGACTGCTCCAGGGTCAGAAAATATGTTAAAGTAATTCCATCGACTTAGGTTAATACAGGCCTACAAACAGCACTCAATAAACAATTATTTTCATTACTTATATATAATATTGTATTTTTGGTTGGTAGAATCGTTGGAATTTTGCTGCCATTAAATGTTATTATTATTATTATTATTATTATTAGCACCGCATCTTACTACCCGTTCGGGTTATACGCACTTACGATCATGTATAAGTGTAGGGTGATTGTGAGTTGAAATGGAGGACCTACAGTTTAACGTGGGATCCGAACCACGGTGGAGGCCTGGCATTCCCCACATTCAATGGCATTCCCCACATTCACAAGATGTCTTGTCAGAAGTGAAGGAAGGGTTTGGTAATCAGATAAATCCGTGCCGGGACCGAGGATTTAACCCCGAACCCCAGCACAGAAGTCCGACACCTTACCCCTAGACCGCCAGGTCACCCTGTCACCCTAGTATAAGACGTCACTCTTGCAATAGACTGGACTTCTGGTGACAGGGATATCGGGGTTCGAATCTCGGTCAGGTGCACTGAAGGTGTTGTTTTATCCTAAATGATTTTCCCCAATTTTTCACGAAAATGCGGATACATTGCCTTTAAATAAAACCTTCCTCATACCTAACATTTGAGTGTAACTAGCAGACTACATATGCGTACATTTATTGGAGATTACTTACTAAAATGTTTTCCATCCTCCCTCCATGAAAATGCGGATACAGTTACTCTGAATTGTACCCTCTCAATATCAACCCTCTTAGTGTTAATGTTCGTAAAGACTGAATGGATAATAGGAAATGGAAACAATTAATTAAAATATTATATTTTTAGCACCGCGTCTTACCACCCATTCGGGTTATACGCTTATGCACTAATTACTCAAATGATTTTGGGGTGAGGGATATTAAATTTATAGAAAGTGTATCCGCATTTGCATGATGGGAGAGTAGGGAACCATTTAGATAAACAACCTCCAGTACACTGGAATGGGATTGAGCCCCAGCAGTGTAGTATAACTCGAGTGACGCCTTAGACCATGTGGCACCTACGCGTGTAATGAAATACCAACTAAATCAAATATCTGCATGACCTCGATAAGATATTGACTCAAAGCGCTCAAATATTTCTCGAATTTGAATTCAATAATCAACTTTTTTGTGTTTTCTTTGATCCACATAACGTCATGAACACAATGTTCATTTTAGGAACCCTACGATTGATGGATTTTGTGAAATGAGGAGCGCTGAACTCGAAATGAAATGTTGTGCAAAAGAAATTCATTCCCGGTTTGTATTTAATATAAGTGTTATCATGTTAAACTGCGCCCGCGGTCTATTACTCATCTCCTACATACCTCTCACATCCTAAACTCCTCTCATTCCTACAACCATTTCCTATTCCCCATTAAACCCTTCTATCTCACCCCTTTCCCCTACTTTCCTTCAACTCCCCTCGCCATCCCACAGTTACCCTCACCTTCCTTCGAACACCCTTTTCATTTTCATATCCTTTCCCCACTCGTATTCCACACTCTAATTCTTCCTCCCATTGTCGTTCTCTCCCAGATTCCCGATTCCTTCTAAAACTTTAGAGAAAACAAGACTTAATATATCCAGTGCAAACTCGTAAGTAAAGTCCTATGAGATATAACTAGGTGCATTGGGCTCCATTAGTCTTTTTTTTTCAGTTAGTTTCTTCTCTTTCCAGATTATTTTCCTTGCGGCCATACCTCCTTTCTTCTCCCTTTTCATTACACATTCCTATCTGTCTTTCATCTCCAAGGAGATCGGGAAAGGGTGTAATGTGACTGGATAGAATTAGCTCAAGATAGGTATAGGGTGTAATGAGGTGGACTGGATAGAACTAGCTCAAGATAGATATAGGGTGTAATGAGGTGAACTGGATAGAACTAGCTCAATATAGAGATAGGGTGTAATGAGGTGGACTGGATAGAATTAGCTCAAGATAGGTATAGGGTGTAATGAGGTGGACTGGATAGAATTAGCTCAAGATAGAGATAGGGTGTAATGAGGTGGACTGGATAGAATTAGCTCAAGATAGAGATAGGGTGTAATAAGGTGAACTGTATAGAATTAGCTCAAGATAGAGATAGGGTGTAATGAGGTGGACTGGAGTAGAACTAACTCACGATAGGGTGTAATGAGGTGAACTGGATAGAATTAGCTCAAGATAGAGATAGGGTGTAATGAGGTGGACTGGATAGAATTTGATCAAGATAGAGATAGGGTGTAATGAGGTGGACTGGATAGCACTACCTCAAGATAGGAATAGGGTGTAATGAGGTGGACTGGATAGAATTAGCTCAAGATAGAGATAGGGTATAATGAGGTGAGTTGAATAGAATGCTAGCTCAAAATAGTGATAGTCATAGGCGCTGACTGCGGGGGTGCTTTGCATATTAATCACCCCAAAAATATTTTCAGAGGTGCTCAGCACCCCCAATATTTCAGCCATTTTTAAAACCTTAATATTACAGCGCTAGTTCTATCTTGGATATAGGGTTATGCTGCTAAGTGTTTTCTAGCTTAGCAAATGGCAGGTGCTGCCCTCTTATATGTAAGCAAGCGTGATTAAGTTGGTAGCACTTTCCACTCGTGAACCGACACCCTGGCATTTGTCAACATGTTTCCATGATAGTTTGGTTAGTGGCAGTACTCGTAACGTATGTACTATTCTTGTGTTGTGCATGTTTGTTTTATTTTATCAAACATAAATTGATACTATCAAATTGCACCTTAATATGGGCCATTCTATAAATAGGGCGCTTGAAAATTTTATACCACTCCCAACCCCCTTTTATAGAGCACCCCCAATAGTTTTTTAAAAGTCGCTGCCTATGGGGATAGTAGCCAAGTATACATTGAGATTATTTAAGGTATCACAAATTAAATATAATACTTATAATAAATATAACTAAGGTATTTTTTAAAGTTATAAAATATTATCATTATTATTAATGTAACACAGCATCTTACTACCCGTTCGGGTTATACGTACTTACGCTAAGATGTAATAGTAGGATGATTGTGAGATGAAATGGAGGACCTACAGCTTAACGTGGGATCCGAACTACGGTGGAGGCCTGGCATTCCACACATTCACAAGTTGTGATTAATACACGTCTTGTCAGGGGTGAAGGAAGGGTTTGGCTATCAGATAAATCTGTGCCGGTACCGAGGATTTTACCCCGTACCCCTAGCACAGAAGTCCGACACCTTAACCCTAGACCGTTAGGTCACCTTTTGAATGTATTAATTTCATTATTTCAAGATGTGATATTGGCTATTTGATGAAAATAATGTACGAATCATCTACTTCGAAACCCTGTTGGCCAGTTAATAGAACACTATATCTCATTACTGCACAAAGAAGAACCAATTTCCAGACTAACCCTTACCTTAGATGATATTGACGTTATTTTTCAATGTTATAAGAGACAGAACCTTTCCTTTGTGACCCATTTCATGTCAGAGCTTATTAATGCTTGGCTAGAGGAACGGAATTAATTTTGCCTTTAACCTTTTCTTTGAAGACGAAAGGTGTTTATAAAGAGGAAACACTTGCGAAAAAAGAAAATATTGGAAAAAAAATCGGGTTTATGAAGGTGTTTGAGGAGGTGGTTTCTGAGTGGAGGTTTTAGACTTTGCCCGAAATAAAATCATTCAATATAACAATCATTTTCCGTGTTTCTGTGACATCATGGTCTAAGGCGTCACTCTTTTAATAGACTGGATTGCTAATGACAGAGAGATCATGGTTTAAATCTCACATGTAATTAGGCTGGTTTTAAAATCTTCTTCCTTGCAAATGACGGTACACTTCCTCTAAATTAAAACTTCCTCAGCCTGAATTCATAAGCATGATTAATAAGTACATAAAATATTTTGTTTAAGGTGTCAAAACCTTTTTAAGGGTGTTACATGGGTGATAACTGTAAAAGATTGTTGCATACGTTTAAAAGTCGAGAATTATTTGTAAATTGGTTTAATATATTTTAATATTGTTTTCACCAAAATTTAGTCAACGTTATAACTGGTTAAAAGGTTTATTTTATTATTATTATTATTATTATTATTATTATTATTATTATTATTATTATGTGTTAACTTACATAAAACCCTATGAAACAGTTCCGCATTATCGTAAAATGTTCTGTTGTGAACCTAGCAAAACATAACTTTAATTGATAGAGGAAGGCAAGATATAGGTTTATAACCTTTTCATTTTAGCCCAGAATTATTTGCGTATACCTGCATTGATTTTTATATTTCTATCTTTTAACTTAAAATTTAAACTGGTCAGAAATCTTCTGATAAATTTCGCCTACATTTAGCTTAAAACTATATTTAAAAGTATCAAACAACTTTTTAAATAATGTGCGATTTATTTCTAGACGTTAGCAACACCGAACACGTGTTTTAGTGATTTATCGACCATTAAAATTTTACTTCACATTTTAACCAGTGTATAATTAATTATGATCTTTAAATAGTGTATCAATGATTTCAAATCATTTTAGTTCAGGAGTTATAAAGGGTCAAATTTTATATTGTATTTATTTAGTTAGGCCTACTATTGTTGAGGAAAAGTAATTAATGTATGGGGCTGAAATTCAGTATAAATAGACGTTCATATGAGATGTATACAACTAAATAAAAATATTATTATTATTATTATTATTATTATTATTAGCACCGCGTCTTACTACCCGTTCGGGTTATACGCACTTACGCTAATAGTGTAGTGGTAGAGTTATTGTGAGATGAAATGGAGGACTTACAGTTTAACGTGGAATCCGAACCACGGTGGAGGCCTGGCATTACACACATTCAATAATAATAATAAACATATTAATAATGTAAATATTTTAAGGCTATTGTTTTAGCACCGCGTCTTATTAACCGTTCGGATTTTACGCCTATGTCCTAATTAAACTTATCATTTAGGGACTAAAAAGGTTTAAACTTTGAGGAAGTTCACACCCTTTTTTGCATGGAAGGAGAGTGAAAAACCATTTAATAAAAACTACTCTCAGTGCTCCCGATCGTGATCGCACCTCAATCCCATCTTCGGCAGTCCAGTCTATCGCGAGAGTATCGCCATAAACCATGCGTTCACCAAATCAGGTAGTGAAATATTA
>CABFVX010003150.1:0-26183 GCA_902151425.1 Timema shepardi
AGCCAATCAGAGAGCAGGAGGCGTGGTCACGTGATCAATTTCCACCTATAAGGGGGCTGTACCAGGTCACCGCTACCACTACTATCAATTTTTATGTTTGAGGGCCATCCGTATGAATACATAGCATCGCGTCTTACTATCCGATCACGTTATACGCTAATATGATAGGGGTGGGGAAGTGCACACGTAATTGGGTGAAAAAAATCACCCTCAGTGCAGCCACCCGGGGTTCAAACCACGCTCTCCTCGTCCTCAACAGGCAAGCCAAACACGATAATGATGATTTAGATCATTCGGCCACTAAAGTAGGCTAATCCTTACAGTGATTTAGGGACCGCTATCCCTTCCCCACAAAAGTCTACTAAAATTGGCTGTATGCGCGGATGTAAGTATCCGCCATACCAACATGAACCATGAGGAAGGTAGAAATGTTCCAGCGTTTACTTGGAGTTAGGGAGAGGGAAACCATTTAGTGAGAACTAGTGACAGTACACTTCAGCGGGGATTCGAGCCCCCGACCTCCACCACCATAACTAGATGAGTTACGCGCACCCTTTTTGGCTAAACGTATATATTAATTATGACAGGGTGGTAGGAATGATTAATAAAATGTCCCAGCATTTTACCTGGAGGGAGAACTACCAACAGAACCCACCAAGTAATAATATCTACTTCAAATACTGACAAGTTAGTTTGCTTATCGAAAGAGTATCAAAATTAATTAACTAATAGTGTGTTACCTTTCTGATTATGAGGTAATAGAAATGATACCAAACAAATTAAATATTAGCTCACGTCAAGTCAGTGATTTGATAGATACTGACCGCTGGTCAAGGACTCATACGTCAAGTCATGTGATCTGCAGATGATCAATTTTGTCTGCTCTTCCTAGCAGAATTATACTATAGTTGTGTTCTTTCTACCAAACAAATTAAATATATTAATACGTCAAGTCCGTGATCATTAACGATCAATTTTGAAAGATAACTGATATTAAAGCAGATACTATTATACAACTAATAGCCGGACCCACTTAATTAGTTGGATAGAATGCAAGCATAGTTGTAAATTATAGGATTTTCAAATCTTGGGAATGAATAGCAACCTACACATGACAAGTTAGTTTGCCTGTTGGAAGAGTATCAAAATTATTTCATTATTAAATTGTTATCTTTGCTGATTATAAGTTAAAATAAATGTCAAACAAATAAGCTGTATTTAAATATTGTCTCAACTATATTTTCGTTGACATAATAATAAGTAATCTCAAATATAATTTATGGGGGTCTTTAAAACAATTAAAACAATCAGTCAACACTATAGACTTGTGTCATTGGGAAAGGGTAGCAAAATTAATTTAATAAACATGTCAAACAAAACAAGATTTATTTTAAGAATATTCTAACTGTCTCAAACCGAAATTAGAGGAAGTGTACCCACATTTGCACTGAGGGAGAATGGAAATCCTCCCGAAATACGCCAGACACGAATGATGGAAACTATAATACATCCCTTAAATTGAACACTATGGCGTGGATTTGTTTAATTTACACTGGGTATCTATTAATACTTAAATTTCCATTTACAATACTTACAGAGCCTACATATTTAATATTTATAACAGAAAGGAAGTAAGGCTGAATACATTAGATTTATTAAGGGAAATGTATATCAATTTTTCAGAGTTTGAAGTAGAAAATGAATTATGAAAATTTAACCAAAAATTACTTGCGGTGGGGTCAAACCCCAGAAATTCCTATAACTATTATCAAAATCGGTTTCCAAAATGGAAACTTCGACTTAATTATCTGACGATCTGGAACACATATTATTTATAGGACACATGAACGCGATATTCTTACATTATTATTATTTAGCACAGCAGCTTAATACCTGTTCGGCTTATTCGCTTAATTACTAATTACGCTAATAGATTAGGTATTGGAAAGGTTGAATTTAGATTTAGAATTTAATATTTGCGTGGAGGGAGAGTGTACAAACCACCCTCAGTGCACCCAATCGGTTTCGAGCCATGATCTCCCCATCCCCCTACAGATGTTTTGCACCAGACCGTTTGGCCACTGAAACAGGCCAGATGGTGTATAAATTAGGAATCCCTTCACTAATGAACCAGAGTGGTGAGGAGAGGGTGAGGTGCTTCAGAGTACAAACCTATTACTATATTTCACACAAAGAGTAAAAGTAATTTCACTTCTACATGTACTGTACGTTAAAGATCCGTAAAGATCCGTAGAGGATCTTTTCTACATTTGTGTTAGAGAGAGTGGGAAACCCTCTAGGAAAATACATTCTCAGTACACCCACCTGGGATTCAAACCCGGATAATGCCGTCACCAGAAATTATTTCAAAGATGAATGTGCTTTGTTAGGCCAGTGGTTCTCAAACTTTTTTTTTTAGATTTTACCCCTAGGTTATGACTAAAAGTCTACTGTACCTTCACAATAAAATTTTACCAAAAGACAGATCAAATTACCCATTTAAGTTGAACAAAAGAGAAAATTTCCCTCAAAATTTCCCTCAGTCACTTCGAAAATTTCCCGCCACGTTTAGTTCTATTGTCATTTTGCCAATTTTCCCTTGAGAGCTAATCGCCTACCCCCAGAACGTCATGCGCACATCCCTGGGGGTAAACGTACCACAGTTTTAGAACCACTGTGTTAGACCAAGCCATCACCTAAGTGGGTATTATCTGTTATAATTGCATTACCGAACTTCTAGGTATGCGATCTGGATCTTCTCTTATTGTAATCAGTTTTAGAGGAAAAGATGCATTTGCTGAATAGGATTGGTTTAAAATTTGTAATTTTTATAGTAGTATCATTGACTATATACCACTTGGTAATGTATCCGTCTGATACACTAAGGTTATAGTGTTTATTTCATTTGTTAAAGTATAGAGAGATTTGGTCCACCACAAGGCGCCAGTCCTATTTCTTTAGGGTTCAACACAACAGCAGAGGCTTACGGATACGCTCTGTTTGAGATATATAATACATATAGCACAAGTTGAACGGGAAATAAAATAAAGTTCATTTGAACTTTGGAAGTTTGATTATTTGAATACCTCAACCAAGTGTTTAACTAGTTATTACTTATTGCTTATCAGTCCGCAAGCTTAAAAGAAAGTAACAAAATTCAAGTGATTTCATAGTAATAGAGCGTGGTTCAAACTTGAGCTAAAACCTTGGTTCAACAGTGGGTTGAAATTCCGATTCGACTGCTGGTTTTCATCCTGCATATATTTCGTTAGTCATTACCACTACATTTCTACGCTTTACAGAAATCATTAACCTGGGGTAGTTCCTACAACTTAGCTTCTGCTTGTGTTGTAATAACTAAAAACACATCCACTGACTCACTTTTATGTGACTGGAGAACGCCCGATCTTATTCGACAAATCCATGAGGGGATTTCTTTAGTCAAAACTGTGCATTCATAGACTACACAGTTTCCTCTAGGATATTTATTGTGTCATTCGTAAAAACTAGGTTAGATTATTCTATTTTCTTGGCTACCTCAATGTCGTTATAATATTATACAGTGCTTGCGTTAGAACATACAAATATAACAAATACTTGTGAAAGAAACTTACATTGAGTTGTCCAAAGCCGTAACCACACCCTGCAGTAGCACCAAAAGATCGGCGAGGCATGCTGCTCTTCTTCGAAATGTGATCATGGTCCCCAAATGCTGAGCCCATGGACAGTGCACAGGCAAGATTTAGTCTAAAATGTATAAAAATACAGAATTTCGAATTTTAGGAATAGATTTTATTTAATAATGGGATGTTTAAAATGCTAATATCCAAATCATCGTTGAAAGTACAAATTTAATTTTGAATATTGTTTATCAGTATTTACATTATTAGTGTATAATATTATATAGGGATTATCTCTAGTACATGGATGAGGAATGTAGTTTTAGAGGAAGGGTACCAACGTTAGCATGGGGAGAGGATGGGATTAATCCTACGTGTCCCCACCTTACTTCTCCTCTAGTCTATCTGACAGTGATGCAAGCCTTGACCTCCTTTAAATCACACCAATGTAGTTTAATGTGGGTATGAAGCTCTAAGACCACATGCAAATCAGCAAGGACTATTATTTACGTTAGCCTCGGATATATATTCAGATGCCGCTGTACTAGGCCCACTCTTTATTTTACTATCTGTTTCTATCTCTTCTTATCGACTAATAGATTCACCTTAATATATAAGGTGTATATTATTAGATTAAGTTTAACATTATTATTGTTTGTAAAATTATTACATCATTTAAAACACTGGGCATATTTGACATTATAAAATGATACTTTGACATACAAACTCAAATTTTACAATTATTAATACATGAATATGAGAAATGAGCGTGTCTAATATGTATGAGCATATAATTTCCTCCCAAGCCTTTTATTCAACGTAGTTTTTAATTATCTATATACTGGAGCCAAAAGCAGTGTTGTTAATAGAATGTAGGCTATATATATTTAAGGGTTCAACGTCCAAGTGTTACTACCCTTCTGGGATATCTGCATATTTACTTTAGGGATATGAGGTTGAGGAAGGTATAATTGAGAAGGAATACACCAGTATTTGTGTGGAGTTGGATTTACAAATCATATATTAAAAACCACATCAACACACCCAGTTGGAATTCGATCCCTAACTTCTTCTCCATCAACAACTAACCAGACTAGTCGAGACTGGCGTCTTTATCCTCGTGTACACGAGTGTGGGTTGGAATGTAGTAGGATATGTTAAGATGTTATTATTTTAAAAAGTGTTTGAGCTAGTACACATCCCCATAGAACGTCTAGAAACTTTGCCTAGACACGTCATTTTGTAGTATTGGCTTTCTGCTCAAGTCTGGAGCGATTAAAATATCAATATCATAAAGTCGTGGCAGTTATTCAACAAGTCCACTGAACCATTTCTTTCTCAAGTTTAATCCTTCTTCATTTTATTCAACATTTTGTGACCGTTATTTAAAATAGTTGAAATATTTTAGTCCGTCTTATTTTAAAATAGCATTTTCAAGCAAAACTATGACGATAATACTGTGAATAGTTATTGTTGTATAGCTATTGTTTATAGGCCTAATATTTCATTCAGGACATGGTTGTGTTTAAATTTACTTTCATTTTGGTATTAATTATTTCTACCCTTACCCTGGTATAACTTCTAGAATCTAGAATATATTTATGTCTATTGTAATAGATTTTAAATGTGACACTATGTTTCCCTAAATTAATGTTTTATTTGAAAACACCTTTAATTTGATTAATTCAAAAGTGCAAACTGTGTTAAAATATACAAAATATATTTTCATGAAGGGCAGGGTAAAACTGTCAGATACGTTGTTGTGAACGGCCAGAAGGGCCACGGAACTGGGGGTCAATGGAGTCATTTCCCCCTTGAAAATAATTTTCTCCTGCATTAAATCCCCCCTTTCCACCATAACAGCCTCTGATATTATTAAGTATGAAGTTGAAAGATGGCCTTAAATCAAACTAAAAATGACTTGATGAATTAAATTTTCAAAAATTTACCGGAGAAGACCACTTCAAATAGATTCTTGAGGCATCTTTTAGAAAAAAAGAAAAAAAAGTGAAGAGCGCTCTAAATAGTTTTTAGGACCAACCATATTATAAAAATGTATAGGGGAAGACCACTACAAATATCATCAAGATCCATTTAATTTCGAAAAAGTTTATTTTGAGGACAACTCCAAATAATTTCTGAAAGCATTCTATTTTCAAAAATTTGTCAGTGGAAGATAATTTCAAATATATTTTAGAGGAATCAAATTTTCAAAATATTTACAGAAGAGAACTATTCCAAATAGCTTCTAGAAGCTTATAAATTTGAAAAAACAAATCTTGAAATAACTTTTAGGAAATATAAATATGAGTACTTCAAATAGTTTCTATAAGCATTTAAATTTCAAAAAAATATGGCGGAAGGACTACTCTAAATATCTTTTAAAAGTAAATTTTATGAAAGTTAAGGGAAGAACCAATCCTAACTAAGACTAGCGTAACTGAAAATGGGGTTTAGGAGGGTCTGCCCCTTCTGGAATAAGCTATCCTCTTCCTAGATGTATTTAACTCTTTCTGATATTCTCGAATATAAAGTTGAAAGATTTGCATTAAACTGCAAAATAATAACTTCTAAAGGCGTTCAATTTTCAAAAATGTACCAAGTTGTAATCACTTCAAATAGTTTCATTCTAAATATCTTCAAGGGTTTTCCAAATTTCCAACATTTCTAAGGGGGGACCCCTTCAAATAATTTCTAGAGGATATTTTTTATTCAAGACGAGGGATACTCAAAATAGCTTTTGGTGCCATCCAATTTTCAAAAAATTTGTTGAAGGAGGACCACTACAATTCTCCAAATAGCTTCTAGAAGCATCCAAATTTACAACAAATCTTTGAGGAAGACTATTACAAATAGCTCAAAAATTGATATAATTTTCAAATTTTCTTTTAAGGACAATCCCTTTTCTAAAATTTATCGGGGTGGGGGGGGGGGAGGTAAGGGGTTTGGGAGTGAAACGGCAAGTCCCTAAATATTTTTTTTCTTGCCCCTCCTACACAAATAAGGTTCCGCCACCACTGAGTGGGCACCGAAATTTAATGACAGAAAATCTTCACTGTATTCATTGTTATTATTATTATTATTATTTTATCATTATTTAAAGGTTGGTTACGTCTTAAGTTTTATGTAAGGTTGAATAAGGCAATCTTGTAAAAGTAAGCGAGTTCTCCCAGAGTAGATAGCTCCCAGAACGTTAAGTTTTGAAAATCTACACCAATTTCAGCACAATCATGTAAGGATTGTCAAACATTTATTTAATGGAACCGCATTACTCATCAAGTTCTCTTATTTAGATAGTTTAATAAACTCTTAATTTGATTCAATTATATTAAAATGTCACTAATGTAGGGTTCACTAACAAAACTTTTAAAAAAATTCCCACTATCTATCAGTTTCGTTTAGATCAAACAGTTAAATTATGAATATACACTTTTAATTAAATACAAGTAAACACTATTATAACCTAAGGAGCCAAGTGAAATTCCTTAAATCAATTTTCCTTACGTTTTATTGTAGGGGGTGGGGGGGATGTAAAACTGTATTAGCTATATTTAGTATAATTAATATTACAATTTTTTATTTTATGCTAACCAAATTTGGAACATATTAAGGATTTTAAGAAAAGTATATATTTCTAACCAAGGTTCTTAAATTAATTAATTACATTTGGGCCTACAATTTTAAGACATTATAATAACATTTTGTATCAAATGCTTAATTTGTTGATGAAGTCCACAATATTTACAGCCATCATTCTAAAAAAACATGGCGTAAAAGAGAGATATTAATTATACTACCCACTTACATCGCTGGGCTCATGGACTAAAATTAATTTATCTAGTCTGGTTTGTCTGTGATGAGGAGGTCAGACTTTAAATCCTAACCTGGTGTACTAAAAGTAGTTTTTTCTAAATGGCTTTCTCACTCTATCACCCCACCAATGCAGGTAATTTGTAGAGCTGCCCTTGAACATGTGTAAAGTATTGTGCCCTATTAAGTCTCTCAAATTCTTAACATATTTTCTATTTGTAACTATTACAAAGTCAGTCCTCTTGAACGTTGTATGAACAGCGTTAGCTTTAGATGTCAGGAATTCTCTTTTTATTATAAAATAAAAACTAAATCAAAAAGTTATTTGAGGAATATCTTTATATTTGATTACTTTAGGTTTGGTTGCCTGCGACTGTTCACTAAATATATATTTACAATTGAACTAGCTCTTACACTAACTTCTTATCTGAGGACAATATAGTCTAATGTAATTGTGAACATTTTTGACCTCAAGATGAGCTTACGTTTTATCTGCCCCTGAACCACCAAAAATGGATTTTACATTTATGTATGGCGGATTGTCTACCTTTCTGTCCCTGTTCACAGATTTAAAATGGTTTGATGAATTTTATTTGAAATTGATATTTAGATATTATATGGCTAGACCTCAGGACATTTGATTAATTTTGACCATAATGTTAAATAAGAGATTTTTTTAATTCCAAATTTTTCTAAAATTTCTTCAATAATTTGATTTAAACTTGATATCTAGGGAACGTTTAAGCTCTTAAATAACACTCTAAGTTTGTCTTTGGGGCAAAAAATCGTTTGGATCAGGGTAGTTGACTGATGAGTAATTTTTGAAAATTCAGATTATTTCGCAAATGGCTTTAAAAATTCTGTTTAAAATGCATATCTTGAGACAGTTAAAAATTACAAAAAAAAGTACACTTTTTTTGAGGAAAAAAAACAATTAAAGTTAGTTTAATGATGTCTTTTTTTAAATAATTCAAATATTTTAAAATGGCTCCAACAATTTGATTCAAATGGGTCTCTGGTAAGTTTTTTTTATAATTTATATATTTAAAAGACGCTCTTCCAGGTTACAAGTCTTTTTAAATATTTGACATTTTAAAAATAGCTTCAACAATTTGGTTCAAAATTGGCGTATTTTACATGATAAATAATAGTGTATGTTTATTTTTCTAAACTAAATTAATTTAAAGGTAATTTTACTATTGACAAAATTGAGAAAATTTGAAATTTTTCAAAAATGGCCTTGAAGACTTAGTTAAAATGAATATTTGGAAATTGTTTTTCATGATAAATAAGAATGTGTTTTTATGTTTAAAAATTAAAACTAATGAAGATATCTTACGAATAGCTGATTTTAAATATTATAAATTTGTTAAAATATTTTAACAATTTAAAAAATATATATACATCAAAAGTGTTTGTGATTAATAAGGTGTGTTTTTTTAGTAAAACTTGCTTGCACAGTATTATATATTACTATTTTTTTTAGAAATGCGTCTTGTTACCTGTTATTATTATTATTATCTTAGTTCCCATACAATTGCTAGAAATAATATTTTTAGTAATTAAGTAAAAGACACAAGCAATTCCTAAATAATTAATTTGACAAGGTGTATTTATGAATATTATTGCGTTCAAGACATAAAAAATAACTCGTACAACCCTAACGGGTGGTGAGATTCGGTGACAAAAAACAACTAAATTACGTAATATTGACGTTTCATATTGTCAGTATTTTTTTTTGTATGAAGCTACTATTCCATATAAAACAATAACGTTCAAACTTTGGTAATTTATTAAAACTCACCCACAATACAACAAAAAAAAAAAGTGTTTAAACTTTTTTCGCGACTTTAATACTATCCTTTGGAAAGATCCCGAAAGAGTTCCTCACCCGGGATATTTAACCCCACTGCGTGCCAAACACTAGCCCAATTTTCACAAATGTGTAGAAAGAATATTTGTTTTTAGACTTTACTACGGCTTTTGTTTGTAAACATTTTATCTGTGAAATCATATTGTGTAGGTAGTCAACATTAGCTTCACAAAATTGATCAAAATTAAAATATATATTTATTCACAATGTAGATTAGTTATGCAATTAAGTGGTTGAAATTCTCTGTTAAAACCCTCATCATACGTAATGTATAAGATATTTTTAAAAACATTGACATTTCTAGTAAATTCAGCTAAAGATATATTTTGGCCATTTAATCTATGTAAGATATTGATAATATTATGTTCAAACGGATATTCACATCTATTCATCAAAGTATTTCCAGCATGATCCTATTTTTTAAAAACCTTCTGGATCTTTTTTTTTAGCAAATTCTTGTGCAACATGACTTAATTAAATAAAAACTATCACATCACACTTATCATCTTTAGTCTCGTGTACTGGGCTAAAAATTAAAAATATATTTCCAGTAGTGTGAGAGGAATTTTCGTTGAGCTAAAATGAAATACTGTGTTTAAGATCCACAAAGTCCACCCCAAACTACCTGGAAATTCTTCTTATCGAATCATTAAAAATTAAATCATTCAATGGAATGAATATATCTATTAGCTGCTGTTGAAAATAAAAGATAAATGGTTAGTCATTTATTTTTACAATGAAAAATGATATAATAGCTATCCTTGAGGAACGATTGCGTTAATTCTGAATGGTTAGATTTTTTTCCTTAAGTTCTGTTTTTATTTTAATTTCAATTCTTCTAAGATGTCGATCATATGATATAATAGTGAAGAAGCGACTCTTATTTTGATTTTCAAAACGTATTTATGTTAAACTTTGCGCTAAATTTCTCATGTTTTTATTTTATAACGTCTTCCTACTTTCATATTTTATATCTTTATAGTCCTTTCTTGAAGATAACATTTGAAACGTCATAACACGTCGAGAAAATAACCTTCTATTAGTACTTCTATCTACTAGAAATTAAGGGAATAATAATCTCTTTTAACAAGATAACACTTCGAGTTTATGACTAATCTCTTCAAATCTATACACTCAACTTGAAACAATTCATTTAAATATTTCTTCCTATAATCATTGTTGAGTTGAACAAAATTTCAATTACTTATTATAATTTCAAGGTTTTTAATAACATTCTCCTCTTTGACATATTGTCTTGTCATTATATACTAAAACTTGCCATCAATTTTCACAAGATAATATATTTAATTTTTAATTTGACACATTTAATGGGTTCATTTAATTTGCTACATTATATTTGTGTTTTTTACATCATATTATTTCAAGTATTTCACCCATACATATTTAATCAATAAATTTCTGTTCTAATCTCACATGATATATTTCTTTTTTCTATTTTTTTGTCATTTTATTGTGTATATTTCCAGGTATGTTTATTAGTTATTTATTATATGTTATATGCATAATAAACTCTATTTTTGGACTATCTTATAACCATTAAGTCTAACACGTAATAAGCTTATCTCAGTCATGTTTCTACTGTATAACTTTTAATTATTTTGTGTTATTTATAGTGTACGTACATTGCCAGGCACATTCTGACATTATCTCATTTATTCAATAATATATCAAGATATTAATTCTTTATTTGATCCTCTGATATCCATTAAATCAAACTATTATATATTCCAGCCTTAGCTATTATTATTTATATACTCAGTTTCCTGTCAATGGCTGTTTGTAAAGAAGAATCGTGTATTAGAAGTAGAAGAAGCGATTTTTTTAATTTTTTTTTCCATTCTCTGTGGCTTAGTCAATCCTAAACTGTTGCGAGATCAACCAGTAATGTATTGCCCACCTCCCTTTCCTCTCTCCCGCCCAAAGAGCGCAAATAGAAAAACACAAAAAAAGAAAGAGTTTAATATCAAACACAAGGTCGATTCTTGTAAGCTATTAACACAGTTATTAATATTGGATGCTGGCAGAGAGGGATTAGGTTCGAGGTTATTATCGAAGCGTCAAGTGAATTGTCTTTCATGATTGATATCATCAAAATTAGTTTTATTAAAAAAAATCACAAAAACCAAAAATAATATGAAATTGAGATCCTGCAATTAATATTTTTCAACTTTAATTTAATTTATCAAAACAAGCATCTGTGGTCATGTGGTTTGAACTTCAATATTTCCTCTGGTTTGTCAGTTACGCGGTAGGTAGTGTTCAAATCGCTACTGCGTGTAGGCCTACTAGAGGCTAGTTTCATAGTAAAGACCTAGTACGCGGCTTTTCACTACATCCCCTAACCAGACCAGTCCTCTCTGGTCTATGTAGGTGTCCTGTATTCAGTATAGAGACGCACACGAGGAGTATTAAGTCTGATTTATGAAACTGTCCTTAAATGTAGGTTTTCTTAAATGGTGCACCCGCAGGGAGGAGCTGACTTTAGGGTTGATTGTTTGGCGCATGCGTGAGCAATTCCAACCGCATTCGCCATTCAAATCCTCAAGGTCAAGTGTCCACCCACAAATTTGGATAAATCTGAAACATTTTTCTTATTTTGTATCTTATTTTCAGGAGACAAGGATTGCCTTAAAAAGCGTCTTTTGAGGATGCAGTTTAATACATTTTCACCCCCCGCTATTCCATACCTCCAGACCCCCGAGTTTGNNCCGACCCCCGGAGAGAAATTCTGCGGGTGCCCTTGATTAAAATTACAGTCACTTTTATAAACTTGAAAGCTTAGTTTAAGACACGAATTTTAAAATGAAATGTGAAGCAGTTTTGGTAATTGATTTTTAAATTATATTTTATGTAAACAATAATGACAGATTAAATGAAACAATGTAATTTTTTTCAACACTGTGATATACCCCAACACATGTTAATTATAATAAATGTATATCATACATAGCCCACACTGGTGGTCATTTAGTCTATCACGCCACTATCGTGTTAAACCGTATTGCCAGTGATGGGGTGATCAGAGTTTGAATCCTGTTCGGGTGTACCAAGAGTGGTGGTTCCTAAACGGTTACCTACTCTCCCTCAACATAAATAGCTTACAAATGCTTTAGTTACTCCCATCATCTCCTTCAGTGAGCACGGGGAGTGAACGTCAAGTTAATCAAATTTATTTAGCCGTTGACAAGGAGGTCTGGGTTTGAATCCCTGTTGAATGTATTAAGGGTGTTTTTTCCTAAATTTCTTTCCCCTATTCCTACACACAAGTGTGATAATATTTTCTCTAAAGTCTACCTTCCTCATCCCTACAGCCTTCGTGCAATTGAAAGTGTGAATAGCCCAGTGGCGCATCCAGGAGGGCAAATGAGACAGTTGGACCCCCTCCCCTGATCTAAATTATTTTAATAAAAACTTAAAATACATCAAGTTAAACTATAAAATTTAGCACCAATGTTTTATTGAAAAAATATAATCTACAATTTTTAGTCCAATAGGCAACTAATTTAAACAATTTTCCAAGAAAGTAACACTAAAAATAGCTTCTAGAGGCATATAAATTTAAAATTTTCTAAGGAACGACCCCTTCAAATAGCATCTAGGTGCATCCAAATTTTTTACTTTGCACTGGAGAGGGTCCTCGGACTCATATTTGGGTTGGAGAGTAAACCTCTTTAAAAACCTTTATCATGCTAACCATCCTCTCCAAACCCCTCTCCTTCAAAATTGAATTCAGATTAAAGTATTGATTTTTTGCCCATTCGCCCCCTAAACTAAATATCATGCTGTGCCACTGGTGATAGCCAGTTTGGTGCAATAATTAAATACGGTTTATTCTCAAAGGTCCGAAGTTTGAATATAAGCCGAGGGATATGTATTTTTAACATCTTGGGCAACTTGCATAGTTATGTAAGCTACCAACTGCCAGTAGTAGCCCAGGTAGTAATAATTTAAAATACATAAAAAATTTATAAAATTATGAAAAAAGTAAAACCAGCATAATTTTTAAATTACGGTCTGCAACCAGCTAAATTTTTGAAATGTGACAATTGTGGGTTTGGCTTAGATATGTTTAGAAATGAAGCGTTTTGATATTCTTTAATAATGCTCAATCGTTTTGGTCATTAGGAAATTAATGTAAGCTTTACATTCCACGGGAAACAAATTGATTAGCTGTTTAAGCATTCTTTTCTAAATAAAACAAAATCACACAATATGAGGTTTCGTTTCTATGAACCGGTTGGAATCGAACTGCAGATTCCATTTCCGAAACATAGCAGTTGTGGGAAAACACACCCCACACAATGTGAAATAAATATTGCTTTTTAAGTCACTTGTCTTGCTAACAGAACACGTACTAAAATGACAATCTGTGTAGCCAATATTCCCTCCCTTTCTTAACTTTTGAACTAATAGACGGATCTCAACCAAAACTGGAACTCTCATGGGCACCCAATGGTACATTAATACAATAGGTTTTGAACTTTTCCTCGACCAATTATATTGGGGACGGGATCTTCAAATGTTCAAAAATGATTAAGTTCCCTGCTGAAATTTCCAGTTGGAACTGGCTAAAGCTGATTGGATACATATGAAAATCTAACCAGTACTAACCAGTTTCAAATACTAATTGTAGTAGAGTTGTCATGCTTAAAACGTTTATTTTAGCACCGTGTATTACTTACTACCCGTTAGGCTGTACGCTTATGTACTAGTCTCGCTAACGGTTTTAGATGTTAGGAAGGTTATATATATCTAGAGGAAGTGTACCGTAACTTGTTTGGAGGGAGAATGGAAAACCAGTTTGGATAAACCACCTTCAGTACACCCAACCGAGATTCTAACCTCAATATCCCCCTCATAGGGATTCTAGTCTCACACGAGAATAGCGTGTTAGACCACGCGGCCACCGAAGCGGGTATGTTTGAAACTGCTTGAAGTACGTACTGACTTGAGTTGGCAAGCTGGTCAAATCGGGTCTAATTATTTGGAAATATGGGAAACCAATTGATGTCTATTTTTGTCACAGCGACTTACTACCTGTTCAGGCTATAAGCATATATGATAATTACTCTAATGGGGTAGGGGTGAGGAAGGAAGCATTTAGAGGTAATGTAACCACATTTGCGTGGAAGGAGAGTGGGAAACCATCTAGGAATAAACGCCCTCAGTAGACCTGACCATGATTTGAACCACGATATCCCCATCATCAGCAGGCAGTATAACAAGAGACCATTCGGCCACTGAAGCGGGCTCAATCGATTACACTCGACTAAATTTGGAACAAATATACATAAACAAATGGGTTTGGATGTTAATATTATTTTAGCCTACGATTCTAGAGCTAGTGAAAAAATTAAAAAAAAAGAGAGACTAGCCTATATATATATATATAGGCTAGTCTCTCTCTATTTTATATATATAAATATGTATAAATATGTATGTATATAAATATATATACTTGTGTATATATATTTAATAAAAAAATAAAGATTTTTCTCATAGTATATACTATAGAAGTCGGTAAATAAATAGTTTAAATAGGTATACTTATAAAATGAAGGTGTAATTTTTTAGCACTGCTTTCTACTAGCAGCGCCTTAGACCATGCGGCCAACGAAACGGCTAAAGTGGAAATTAACATGGGTTATGGATACAACCATCTTTGGTTTCATCTTTATATAAAATAAAAAAATACATATTTATATATGACACCTGTAGGACACGGGGATTGACAAGATTATAGAATTGGTGCACCAATCCATATTTCCGTTGTTTGATTCCCACGTCCAGGTGTAAATATTAGAGTATATATAATCTAATTGAAACACTTATCAAAGTTAAAACTCATTTATTTGTCCGCATGCCATGAAAAACCAGTGTTGGGTGGAGTTTGCCTAAAATATGTTAGTTATTGGTGGCTCTAGGTTGTTGTCTTGACATACCTTTAATAGTATTTTTTTTTCCTTATCATTAATTATCGAACTTTCCTTTTAAAGCCAATAACATCCATATGTTCATAATATTATTTTGTGTATGGTTAGTAAAATGGTTAGGGGAGGGAACAATTTACTGGTACATTACTGTCAAACCTTGTTTGAACGGTTAACAACACATGAGCCACCACTGGGTTTATTTATAAAAATTATGACGAAAGTTAACCAAAAATATTTAAATAAGAAATTATTTTAATGCGATTTCAACAAAACTGGATCGTCGCCATACAATAATACTAAAACATTTTCCTAATAAACTATTCTTAATGCTAAAATTTACTAAAAGCCTAATTGGCCAGTAGTAATTTCATAACAATCATTTTACCTAAACGACATATTTTGTAACGTTAAAGCGATAAAAATTAGGAAAACTTATAAACAAGTTTAACTTATTGTGATGACAATAATCCCTTATTAACAATTAATCATTAACCTTAGCTTTTAACAGTTGGAATTTTTTAAACAAATAAATGAGACACAATCACACAAATTTCTCAAATAATGCATTATAGCTTGGAACAAAATGTTCAAAAATAGGTTTTTAGTTAACTACTCTTAAGAAAGCTTTCCTAAGAAAAATAAATTGTACTGTACGTAACCCTGCAGTAACTTTCTCACTTCATTGTTTAAAAATTAAAATATTTACTCAAAACTCGTAATATATGCGAAACGAAATAATATACACAAGCAAACCCGAACACAATTACGCTAGACTTACGTAAAACATTTTCATTTTTACTCATAGTTTTGTATTTTATAATTTTATTTTTAAAGAATTAAAGTCCTCATTTGTATATTTGGACCAATAAAAAAGATAGATATTGGGTCTACAAAGGTCAAAACCTCGTATTATCAATTTAAACTCCCGGTTAACATTTTCTACATTTTATTAGAGGTTTTAAATCTAACGGTTATCGCGTTGCTATTAAATTCCTCATTTATAAATTTTGACCAATAAAATAGGTAAATATTGACTCTAAAATGATAGAGCTAGATCATCGCTGTAAAAACATTTCCCTTAAGAGATTAAAGGAAAAAGCACATCAACTTTTTGAGACTTACTTATTTGCTCACTCTATGGCATCATAGAATTATTGCGTTAAACTTAGGTAGTATCTCTGTACAACTAAAGTTCACAAGATTCTATTAATATGGTTGCCTATATCTCAGAAACTCTTGGTTTTATAAAACTATATTTCAAATAAAAGTTTTTTATTTTTAATAGTACTACAATTTTAAAACCCGCCTCGGTGGCGTAGTTGGCTAACGCGTTAGTCGTGTTGAGCTGCTCGACTGCTGAGGACGGGGAGATCGAAGCTCGAATCTCGGTCGGGTGAACTGGGGGGGGGGNTCAACCTTCCCAATTCCTAATCCATTAGAGTAATTAGTACTTAAATCGTATAGCCCGAACGGGTAGTAAGACGCGGTGCTAAATATTATTATTATTATTATTATTACAACTTTACAATGGTAAAGTTATTCAGTATCTAAAATATTTGCAGAGATATGGAAATTTCCGCTACTTTAAAGTACCCTAAAAGTCAATTTCATGGGAAAATGAAAATAACAATTTTTACAGACAGATGTACAAACAGACGACATTGCGAAAACAACTTTTTTGGATTCGGGGGATCATGAAACGTCAACATTCATCAAAATCTCAATTTCGATTTTTTTGGTCGCTTACAATACTTTCTCTAATTGTAATGCCTTGTTTAGGTTTAAATTTATTTGATCATATTTCAATGATTAATATTAAATAGATACCTTTCAAACCATTTATTTTTAAATAACGTGTTTTAAACAAAATCTTTGAATAATATACACGTAACGTGTTAGTATAGCTTGGTGGTAAAATTTCGGTTCGAAATCTGAATAATTCAATCTATTTTGTCTAGGTGATCGAATAGCTAAAAAAAAAAATGTTAATAATTTTGTTTATGTTTAAACTTATTTCCCTCTTAATAATGACTATTTGTTGATGTTCTTATTATTTAATTTTAATAAATTTCAATACCAATCGCAAATTTTGAGCTATAGCCTTCATTTGAGGATTATTCTGAAGTTTCGCGTTACACTGAAAAATTACTTAGAGATTTACTCTCAAATTTTGAATTATTTATATGCCAAAATTTCTTGAAGCACCCCCTCCCCGATCCCAATAGGAGCACCCGCTCTGCCCCCCAAACCTCCCTTCATGAAAATCCTGGATCCGCCCATGTGCTTTACAAACATTTCCCCTAAGATGTTTAAGGAAAAACAACAACAACAACAACAACAACAACTTCTTGAGAGACTTACTTTAGTTGCCTACTCTATGGCATTAAATAATTATTGCGTTTAAATATAAGTAGTAACTCTTTACAACTAAAGCTCACAAAATTGTATCAATATATTTGCCAACATCTCAGAAACTATTGGTTTTATAAAAATATATGTCATATAATTTATTTTTAATTTTTAATAGTACTTCAATTTCGCAATAAGCTATTTATTATCTCAAATACCTGCGGAGATACGGATATTTCCACTTCTGTAAAGTACCTTAAATTTATGTTCACGGGAAAATAAAAATAGCCATTTTATTTATAATATTAATCAACGCCAAGATACGAATTTTATTCAAAATCGTTATAGCCGATTTTGAGAAAATCAATTTTTTCTCTTTCGCTTTTTATTAAACAACTTTTAATTTTAGCGTTAAACAGACACACAGACATACATTATTGCAAACATAACTTTTTAGGGTTCTAGGGGGTCGTGAGACGTTGACATCCATCAACATTTCGGGTTAAATTTTTTCTACGGTCCCAATACCTTATCTTTAGTGTTCGAAAAGTTTATATATGCGTAAAGCTTGAAAGTTATTGGTTTTTATAAAAAATATGTCTCAAGTAAAATATTTGTACTATAAAGAGATCTACATGTTTACAATGATAAGTAATTTCATATCTCAAATAGTTTCGGATATATGATAAAAAATGAGAATTTACGTATCAGACTGGAACCCTTAAAGTCATTTTGCCGAAATATTGAGAGTAGCCATTTTGTTTGGAAAATTCACAAATGTTTTTAAATGAAATTTAATCAATATTGTTGGAGACAATTTTGAGAAAATCAATTTTTGTCTTTTTTTCCTTCAGTAAACTACCCTTAATTTTAGAGTTGGATATCCATTTCCAAAAAACCCTCTGGTCTACCCTATGAAAACCCTAGATACCAAGTTTTAGCCCACTCGGTAAATCGTTTAGGCTCTAGTCCGAGGTACAGACAGACAGACGGAAATTCAAAAGCAGTTTTTTTTATTCGAGGGGTCATGAAACGTCAACATTCATCATAATCTCGAGCAAGATTTTTTTTTACGAATACAATACTTTCTCTACCTGTAAGATAGCTAGAAAGCAATAACACACAATCTGGTCAACCACAATAAACATTCTTAATTTATAAATTTAAAGAAGCTTGTTCAAATATTTTTAACAGATTTAAATTCTCAAAAGTCAGTTATCTGTATCCTGCCTTTGAATTACTCTAAAAAATAAAAATAAATATTGTTTATCATGTAACACAATTCTCTGGAATACATTTTAAACCAAATCTTCAAGATATTTATTTTTAATTTAAAATTTTCTAAAAGTTTGCCATAAGTAAACTAACTTTAAATAAATATATATAGGCTACATAAATTAGTATTATTTGTCATGTAAAATAGACCCCTGATTTCAATTTGGACAAAATCGTTGAACCTATTTTTAAAATATTTCAAATTAAAAAAAAATCATTAGTCAGTAAAGTGATTTTTAAAAGAAAAAAACCATAGAACATTTTGTATATTGTAAAACATAATCAGTTAATTCTTTCAAAAAAATTGTTAGAGCAATTTTCGTAAAATTTGGAACTAAAAAATCATAAATCAGTAAATTACCCTAGTATTTAAGGCTAAATTAAAAATTAAAAGAAGAAACAATTCTTTGGCATAACTACATCACGTTTATGTATCAAGTTTGAATTAAACCCATCAAACCGTTTCGGATCTGTGGCCAGGGATATGGGCACAGGCAGAATTGTAAAATCCATTTTTCGGAGTTTGGGGGCACACAAACTGTAAAGAATATTCATAATTATCCAAACGGTCGAGTTTTTTCCACGATAGCAACACCTTTTCTTTAAATAAGAAAGTAAAAATTACAATGTTGAGACGTTGGGGCCTCCAAGTTTTTACGGCCCCTTCGCCCCCACAGCTCTAAATCCAGTCATGGGTGAGTGAAATACCTTTATTTCAATATAACATTTTCATTGGTTTGTAAAATATTTTCCAAATAAAGAATTCCTATTGTAAAAACCTATAATATATTATTTTAATTTACCATATCTCGCAGAACATAATAATCATTGTATGTCATGCCTTTTTATATTATTTAACAATACGCCTTGTTTTTAAGTACCACATTAATTCATAATAAAAAGCCTGTTAAAATCAATACCTGTACCTATATTGACCTATTCGTAAGAATGGCTTAACTTTTAGACTTTTCACTATAGCATGGTTTACATAATTATTGTTTTAATTCATTTACAATTCACAATAATTATGGTTTTAGAAACATCAACCCAAGAAAACGTTGATCAAACTGTTATTTTAATATATAATAATGATGGTGAAATGTAAATTTAGACTGTTAAAAATTAATATTTTTATATATGATGAATTTTACAACATATTAAATAAATGGTACTGACACACATACACACATTTAGTCTATTGCAAAAATTATAACATATTTTATAATGGCGGGAATAACATTTAAATGTTATAAAAGATTATGTTATGATTAAAGTTGTCAATCTTTACGTAGCAAGTAAAATCCATAGTCAAATTCTCAATGGATGTCTTATGATTAATACATTTTGTGGACAAATGAAAAATTATACTATCACTACATCTCATTATTTGTCAAATTCTCACAACTTTGTTTATAATTCCATAAAAATGTCTCCCTTATTAGTTTAAAAAATCTGGCTGAATTTAAGGTATGATTATAGTTTAAAAATACATTTTTTAATAGTAGCAAAGCACAAATAAGTATTTATAACAAACCAAGTCAAATAAATCTCTAACATTGATGTCTTAATCTAAAAATAAATAGTTTTAATAATATTAATTATAAATTGTAGTAGGGAGAATTTGTAGACTATTAATATATTTCAATTTCAATTAATTTTTTTTTTGCAATCAACCATTTTTTTTATTAATTGACTAAAGATGTTTTTATACCTATAAAGTTTTAATTCTATGTGATATTTAAATATTTTACTTATATTAAATATTTCAAAATATTAATCTACATCACCGAGATGTAGCGTATCGTAGACTAAGTTTCCCCAAACCTTTTATTGAACAATTTGAAAAAAATACACACACTGCTTTTTTGTTTTGTTTTGTAAGTTCCAAAACAGCTCCTAAAGTGATGAAACAAACATGGTGTTTTCTTGTAAAGAGAAAATATTATTTTTCATTTTACGTAATTTTCCTAACGAGACTCACCTTACTTGGTGGAAAATTTTATTTCTTCTAGTCGTTGTCAGCCATTTAATATTTATTCCTCTCTGCAACCACTCCCAGTAATGCCGCTATTAATCTCTAGAAGAAAATAGTCTCTGGAGTTGACAAATTGAATGAATGTGTGTATGCTTATTAAATTTTTAAATGTATATAAAAAAACAAACATTTATATTTCTAAACAATAAAACACAATTTTCACAACAGTGTAAAGTTAATTTATTAGATTTATGTTTAATGGATCAAAGTTGAGTCTTAAACTGCTGCCTCTTATAAATTTAAGAAAAAAATAAAAAAATAGGAGGAAGAGAGTGAAATTGTAATGATATAGGACTTTTCGAAAGATAATCACAATAATCCTTACTATCTGAGAAAAACGCGTTTACTTACTTTGCTTACAAATTATTAATAAAATGCATACAACTATGTCAAAAAATATGTATTTATGTAATATATTTAGACAAAATATAAATCCCTCTTTTACCTTTTACGTGTTACTTACGGTAAATATCATATTACCTATAAAGTGGGCTAAACATTACAGCTAATGTGTTTATAAATACAATGCAAGGGAAGTCTGAAATCATGGGTGGTGTTCATACTTTCAAAACACAGAATTGCTTGTTTTTTAAAGTTATAAAATTATATTTAGTTTTGACTTTGTAACATTGTTTTGTTTAATGCAAGAGCTAATTTTTTCTAAAAGTTTTTTTTAAAATTTTCAGTTAGTTTGAAAACTTAAAGAAAATAATTGAGTGAAGTGTTACTAAAAGTATCATTTTAAACTTTGTCGTAACGTACGAAATTTTTTTATCAGTAATCGATGTCTTTGCTGTGAAGAAGAACCGGTGGCTGGAGCAAATATAGTAGAATATTATAAAGTAATACAATGTTAGTAATTCAGTCTCCCCTTCTTTAAAATGTTAGCTTCGCCACAGCTACATTAGGAAATAATAGCTAGCCGGCCAGTAAAACTAAGGCGTTGATAAGTCTGCAACTGATGTAAGCGATCCCACCTGATATTACTGATGGCTCCTGAAGTTGAACGCGACTGAATACCGCTGTCGGCGCCACCACTGTGGAACTTTGTGCAGACGACCCTCCTCCTTCTTTACCGAGAGCTTGTAGCTCCCCTCTTCTTTGCCTCATCTTACCATTCTGTAACTCTAGTCTCCACCCCTTAACACTAAGCATTTATTGACGTGCACACCGAGAAGTTATAGATATTATCAATGTACACTCCGTTGAGACAGAAAGGTTCCAGACTCTAAGGGGATACTCTATTAAAACACATTAATTTATGAAAGAATAAGGTGTTACAATTCCCGATTTGAACTGGGAGAGCCTAACTCTGATAGTTATTGCTTATTATTTACATTGATGGTACCAGATAGTATAAACTACAATCAGTTATACCATCTCTTACATCAAGGAAGATTAGATTTACTAGATATGTTTATTAGTACTATGGTAGTTTTCCTATCCTCTAGCATCAAGCAGTTATAATACCTATAGCTATGCTCAATCCATTTAAAATTTGTTTGGAGTTCCTTTCAAAATATTGAATATATGTTAAATTTACTTAACGTTTCATATTTTGAAATCTCTTGTCAAATTTCAATCCATAAAACCGGCAAGACTATCTTTTATTTCCTTTGTTGCAAAGGCTATGCACCTAAATTTAAAAAAAAAATATTATCAACTAACAATAAACGAAGAATATTTGTCTATATGACAATGATATATCTAGATTATATTAATGTATATTTTGTATATCTGAATATACATAAATTAATGACTAATAATTTGGATATGTGCGTATATTTTTAAGAACGAGTAGTAATAAACAATGCTTAACAAATAATTGTTTCAGGCTGTACATTTAAATAATTTTATATAATATAGTGTAGCTCATGATTTTAGTGATTTAATTATATTCAACAGATAATTTTATTTATCTGATCAAAAACGATAAGAGTAGTTTCATCTAAAATGTAAGCCTACAATTTATTAAGTTTACTTATTCCTATTCGTTGAATCACATTTATTAATTGGGTTTCAATCAACATAATAAACCTGACTATTAAAATATTTTGTACAACAAAGCATTTTTATTATAGTAATCAAAACAATATTTTTTATTAAATATATTTGACCTTACTCCAACAATAAACTATTATACACTTGTGCCACCTCTATAATACAACTCTCTGAGCTTCATGTAAAGGTTTACCAGGGTGAAGTTTTTATTTGATTAATTTGCCGCAATATGAGTTAGTGCTGTGATCGCTGCTTATTGTTGTTTTGCTATATGTGAATGAATCTAGGCGGTCGACAAGGGTGCAAATATCCTAAGGGCACATTTTAACCATTTTATTCAAGTGGTAAAAAAGATTTAAATCCAACAAGCTTCTAATTATTTATCATTCACCGTCCAATCTGTCCTTTCAATCTTTGTTGTCCAGCCTTGCATAGGTGGCATCAATTGTTGTGTTAAAATAATTACAAGTGAATAGAATAGTGCTTTCATTGAACTATAAGCCTATATGCATGTTTATATCGAATCAAGTCACGTTGGTTCTAATTATAGTCATTATATATATATATGTATATATAGGCATAATTAAAACATCTAGGATATTTACTGAATGCAAAAAAAAATATTTTTTTTTCCTCTCATTATTTTTCATTTATCTTTCGTTTTAATAATGAATACATTTTCTCAGTATTTTAGCTACTTATTAATTTGAATCCTGATTATATTATATATTACTATAGTTATAATATTTTATGTTTGGTAATGGCAAACAAAAAAAGGGAGTCTTTTTTTTAACTCCACGTCTTACTTCCTGTCAGGCTATACGAACACTGTATTGTTATTATCACATTAAATAAACATCATAATAATATACAGCAAGCAGATAAATATTAGATATGAATCATGAATTGTTGTAAATAAATAATCTTGTTGGTCGGTAGGGTTACGGATGGAACAGAATACGACTGTAGTGAACATTTTAATTCTCGTCTAGGACGAACAAAACCCTTGGGCCGCCCCTTATCGTAGCTGGTATTGATAAATATTATATTATTATTTTCATTCAAAATATAATAGCTAGTACCATATGTGATAAATAATTGAAATAAACAATATAAATAATTCAGGTGCTAATATGGATAAAAAAAATAAACTGATTATGTTTATAGGCGGAGTTCCTTTTCCTTCTTAGGCTATAACCTGAATTTATTTGTAATAGTTAACTCAATTATTACTTTTTTTACAATAGTACTGATATTAAAATTATGTTTTTTTAAATTAGGCTAAGCCTAGTGGCCTAGATGGAAGGCGCAAATAACAGCAAATGTGTTAGTGAGAGGAGAAGAATAGACGAGCTTAAGGGAAGAAGAATGGTGGAAGGATAGAGGTAGATTTAGGCCTTTTAATAAACGGCCACTGCCACAGCCTGTAGATAGTTCATGATGATGCTGATGCCTAGTTTAAAGAATACATAACCCGTTTTATTTTAAACATAATTATATATTTGACTAATGAATGTCATTTCCACTTTGCTTCTCCTTGAAAGCCCCATTGTTTCCGAAACATACCAAAACGTTGTTTTGACACTTTGAGAGATTACTGAATAAAGTTCAGAACAACTGCTGATTATTTTTTTGAACAAATTTATATCAATTCACACTCTTTAACAAAAGATTACATTTTTATAAATTTTATTTTAGAATGAATTTACCTCAACTAGTTTCAACACTATGATTAAAATCAATATTTTGTTCAAAACTTGGCCAAGTAAAATAGAAACAATTTTTCACATAATGATTTTCAATATATTATTTATTCAAGTTCAAATCTTATTTTGGTTTATCCATTTCTTTTTTGCACGTTGTGCCCCACTCAAATTTGATTCCTTTTTTTAAAAAGTTTAGTAAGGTGCTTAGAGACCCCAGCATAATTTTCAATATATTGTCCGTAGAAATGTCACAGTCCTAAATATGATCGTACTTCCTTAACGCTTCTAGGGTTGGAAAATTCCTGCCTAATTCAAATATGAAGTCTCAATTCTGGTTTTACACCGGCATCTGATATTACAAAGTGTAAATACTCAGTGTCCAAAGTGGTGAAATTACACTTTTCAAGGGAAAGAAGTATATTAACTTTATTAAGCCTTATAATCTAGTGCAAAGCCTTTCAGCGTGTTGTTAGATGATTACAATGATATCGTCCAAGGCCACGGCATGCTGGATGTAGCCTAAGTAATGGATTTCGTGGGTGTGAGCCTACTCAATACTGTGTCCGTTAACCCTTGGAATGTTGCTGGGCTGTTATTTAGACCCAAAGGCATTCTTAATTAACTTAACACTCCCATTAGTCCAATCAAATTCGTCTTTGCCTTATAACTAAGTGGATACCAATTCCATAATAACTGGGAGATCTGATACTGTCCCTAGTGTCGATTATGTTAAGCAGTGATAAAATCCGGTGTTGTCACAGAGATGGGAATCTATACAAGATATACTTCTGCTTTCTCAAGGTCATTTTCTTCTGAACTATGACAGTTAGGGAAGACCAGGGTTCATCACCCGGCTCACGTGGAACAATGAACTCTGCTCGAAGCTGTTCCTTAACCTTGTACAAATATTTTCTAAAATATTCACGCTGCTGATATGTATGAATAGTTTTAACCAGATAGTTGGTGGGTTTTTATTTTAGCTGTGTGTTTCTTTAATAGTACACTATTATTTGTAATGTCATGTATATTTGTTAATGTTTTTATTAGAGTAGAATCTTAAAAGTGTCTAGGTCTGAGGGGAAAATATTATTATAGGCCTAGGCCTTTACATCTAGTTAGTAAACGTTTCTAGCTAATGTACTAGGGCACAGTGTTTTATGTCCATTAAGCTTCCTAACCAAACTCCTTCCTCTTCCTCTATTTCCATGTCTCAATCTCATGACAATAGTAGTTAAAACACAGATTTGCTGAATATAAAAAAATATCAAAACTCCACAAAATAATATATATTGATTTAATAGATTGATATTTATTAAATGAAAATAATTAGTGTTGTATTGGTTAAGATAGAACCGTATGTTTATACGCATAGCATAACATGTATCTAAAAATTAGCAACATGCTAGGCCTATATCTGTATCCAAACAACATTCAATTTGTCAACTCTTTATTGAGACGAGCTTCTACTCAACATTAATAACGATACAGCTGGAGTATGGAAACAAGGGAAGGAACATTAAAGGGTTGATTACAACCAGAAAAATTAAATTTGCTAAAAAA
>CABFVX010003150.1:26211-88361 GCA_902151425.1 Timema shepardi
AAAAAAAAAAAAAAAAGCAGTGATGAGGAAGAAGATAAAATATTTTCTTCGTGCAAGAAGCAATAATGAAAGTTTATCATTTTGGATGTTGTTTTTAAACTTATAATAGCATTTAAACCTTTTATATGATTTGGAAGAAGAACAAGGTATTGGAAGACTGGAAATAGGGAGTTTTAATACCTATTTTTAATAAAGAAGGCACGAAGAAGTGAACAGATTGTAGGGGGATAGCACAAATGTGGCACTGTACAGAAATATATGAGAGGATACTGGGAAAGAGAATACGAAATAAAATGAAAGGAAGGTGGCAAGAGAACAGCTTGTATTTACGGAATAGAGGTCTAAAATAGACTTGAACTTTGCCATACGACAGCTGATAGAAAGAAGGTCTAAATTTGGGAAATATTTGGTAGTGGTGTTTGTGGATGTTGAGAAGGCATATGATAGCGTGAATAGAAGTAAAGTTTGGAAATCGATGGAGGAGGCCAAAGGGGAAAGAGGAATTGTAATGAAAGTGAAAAGCACGTATGAGGATAACAGGAGCTGTGTTAAGACGGAGAGTATGAGGATGCAGTGGTTCCAAATAAAAAATGGAATGAAGCAGGGGAGTGCCCTCACACCACTACTATTTGCATTGCTAATGGAAATTGGCCATGAATAAACTGACGAAAAACTCAGGGAAGAAAGAATGAAAGCCACGATGTTTGCTGATGATTTGATGGTATGGGGTGAGAAGGAAGAGGAAGTACAGGAACAGCTACAGGAATAGGTTGAGGTGGTGAAAGAGTATGGTATGAAATCTAGCATGGTGAAGTAAGGAGTGATGGTAGTTACAAGGAAGAGGATAAGGTCTAGTAAAGCATTACAATTGGACGGAGTAGAGCTGAGAAAAGTATAGAACGTAAAATATATTGGAAGCGTGATTGAGACGAATGGTGGAAGTAGAGAGGATATAATGAGAAAGGGATAGCAGGAAAAGTTGTTCTTTAGATGTGTAAGAAACCTGCCATGGCGTGTAGATGTACCCTTGAAATGTATGGAAGTGTTGTACAGGGAATCCCTTTCCCACTGTCCAACATGCAGCAGAAACATGGACATTGAATTTAAGAACGTATAGGAAAGTGGAGGTCATGAGTATAAAGCTTGTGAGGAGCATGTTAGTTGTCATGAGGAGAAACAAGATTAGAAATGAAATTATAGGGGAGAGCGTGAGGCTGCAGAGAGTACATATGATAGTAGAGGAAGTAAGACTGAGAAGGCATGGGCATGTAATGAGAATGGAAAAGGAGAGGATGCTAAAGAAAAATTATGGAAATGAAGTATGTAGGAAAAAGACCGCAAGGAAGGCCAAGAAAGAGATAAGGGGAGCAGATAACAGAAAGTGTGAAAGTGTGAGGAGAGTAATGGAAGTAATTAAAGGAGGAAGAATGGTGGAAGGATAGACGAAGATGTTGGAATTTTACTAAACTGACCTGGCTGGAAACAGTTGATGATGATGATATGAATTTTCCAACACCCCAGTACAAGATTTGTTGGGACCTAGCCTAATAATCTATTATAGCCCTTAGTCATGTAGTCTGATGCAATTACATTCAGTTGTATATTACTTGAATTATTACCAGCGATGTTATTATAATTATGTCAAGTTAAGATTACACTTTATATTTTCCATTATAACAGTGGTGAATAACTTATTTTCGATGGAGTTTGTACAGGCCCTTAACTAATTTCAGTCGACAGACCGTAAATACGTCATGCCCTCAAAGAAGAGACACGCTCTAGCTCAATAGCGCTTCAATTTTCAAGTGGAGCTTGTCGGCTGACGTCATTAGAGAAGAAACCCCCTACAATCGATAGAACAACGACTATTTTATGTTCTTCAATTTTTGTTTTGTGGAAATGCCATCTAAGACACTATTTTATTTTCGAATGTTTAATCTATATTATATATGTATGAATTGATGAGCTTTTACGTTTGTAGTTTCCGTGTTATTGAAATATTTTATTTTCAAACTTTTGAACGAAACCAGCTATCTTAAGCCAAATTGATAAGATTATAATTATATCAAACATGCATGGAGTCCCACCCTGTATTTTATAATTACTATTTCTTTCTCATAAAGATTTTTACTTCTAGAATATGATGTATCTTGAAGTTTTATTGGCCCTCGAACTAAAAAATGTGATTTCTACAATACTGTATGTATGTTTCTATGATTGTTTATACTTGGGGTTAAAACTGTTTCGACGGATTTTATTCAAACTTGGTATTGAGATGTTATAATTATGATCATGCATAGAAAGAAACTCGTTATTTTAATTTTAGATTTAAGGGCACCTAGTTTACTTATTACTGAATTTTTTGGATTACAAATTTTTCTAGAATGGCATTAACAATGTCGTTTAAAATGAATATCTGGAGAGTATTTTGCATATTAAATAGCATTGTATACTTATTTTCCAGAAAAAAAAATGTAAGAATAATTTTCAGTACTGACCGATCTTTGAGCTATGAGAAATTATGTACGAGAGTGTCGTTTCAATTATTTAGTTACAGTACTAGCACTATGCCAGCTGATCAAAAGGATATTTTTAACTTTTAATTTAGTTTTACATTTTGAAACACGCTTTTGCAGCCCTATACACTTTCATTTTGCGACAGGTATTTGACATTAACAATTCACGAGAACACTTTACAAGCTAATTTCAACTGAAAGTTTGGAGATTAAGTATATTATTAGCGTATAACCTGAACGGGTAGTAAGACGCGGTGCTAAATAATAAGTAAATTATTGATTTATTTGCAAAATACTGACATGCACTATTTATCTCTAGGTTTTTTTTAAACCATCGAATTACAAGTATTTTTTAAAAATTAATAAATACAAAATTTGTTTTGGATATATTTAATTTTTTTAAGAATCTGCTAGATATTTGATAAGAATATTGCATTTTAGTAATTTTAATTATTTATTTTCCCCTCGAGTCTTAATTTTTCATGGCAATTAGAATTTTAATAATGCTAATGGGGTTGGTTTGAGAGAGTTAGCGTGAGGAAATGCATTATATATGTTTCCATATAGGGAAAAAAATCTGAGTTCACACTAAAAGGTTTTGAACGCTGACCTCATCATCACCGACAATGTAGACTATTTAGATAGTGACACCTTATATAACAGACGTCGGATGTATTAACATTATTTTTAATTTTGGAAATGGGTTAGAGGGGGGCAAACAAGCCAATCTATCTCTCTACCCTCACCGCGTTATCCGGCGTAGTGGGATATTAATTATGAAATTAGTAAACTTGCTATAGGCTAGAGATTTACTAAATATATATTTGATATCCAATAAATTTTATTTACAACGTAAATCCTAGATGCGACCTCTTAGGGACCGAGCATATTGGTACCACGAGATAAACTCTATGGGGCCTGTTCCTCCCCCCCCCCTGAGTGTGGGGAAAATGTACAAGAAATACTGTCTTAGCTTAAGTGTCAATAAAAAAAAAGTTAATTTCGACAAAATCAAACCAAAATGGACTGCGGATGAAAAGAGAATTTAGTTTTAAAATAATTAACCAAAGATAATTAAGGTAGTCACCAGCAGGAGCGCTAGTATTAAAGTACTCTGCACACGAGAACTTACGGGTGGAATCTGTGATGATTGAACATTTTTGTGATTGGCTTGTGACTCTCTATACATACTAGTAGCTGTCCCAGCGTTTCATTCCACTCTGCTGTGATTGGCCAGATTTGGTCACATGACCACTTCTCCTCGCTCTCTGATTGACTGTTGGCCTTACCCCCTCCTTCCTCCCTTTTCCCTCCCCTTACCCCACCCCTCTAGCCCCTTTTGGTGGTTCCGGACATGTTGGTTCTTGTTCCAAACATGTTGGGTCAGGACATGTTGAATATTTATGTGTGCTAATTGATTTTTTATGTATGGGTAGGATTGGGGCGTTGGAGTTTGTTTATTTCTTTGGGGAACAGGCAGTCCACGGCGTCGGGCACTCCTCCCGTGGCATCGGCATGGAGCAAAAAGGTCTCCCGACGGCAGCGTAGTGTAGAATGTGACCACTGACCGGCTGGCAGCTGTTTGTCACCCTTTCACTTTTCCCTCACTCTCCACCCTCCTTATAGGTATGTGTCGAACTAGTCATCGCAATGTTGCAACCCCCTATGTAATAATGGGTTTTCCCGGTGTCATCATCGCATTGTTGCAACCCTATATGTGTTAATGGGTTTTTTCGCAACTAGAGAGCATTGACACTGCTATGATTATGCACAATCAGGGACCTCGGAATCCTCCGTTAGAGGCTGCTATACCCCACCCCAAAAGTCTACTAAAATTGGTTGTTTGGTATCGTCCGTCAACATTCGTGAATGTAGGTATCCGTCATGGACCGGAGGAGTAAGATAGAAATGTTCCAGCGTCTACGTGGAGTGAGAGAGAGAGAGTATAAAACCACCCCCAGTTTACCCGAGCAAGATTCGCACTCACAACCTCTCCCGTCATACATAACTAGATGAGCTTGACATTTAGATTGTGTACCCAACATATATTCCAACCCCGATATCATTTGCTGGGTTCTTCATGGCCTGTAGTCGCCAAACCTGAGAGAAAAATATGGCGTGGATTTGTGTAGCTTACCCTGATTATTTATTAAAACTTATAATGTCCATTTACAATACACACACACAGCCTCCCATCGTTATACATGTCTAGTATTTTACTCAAGAACGAATTAAGACTGGCGCGTCTTACTACCCGTCTCGGGCACAACACGCGGAGGATGAGTGAGGAAACCGACCTCAGTACACACGCACGACAGGGATTTGAACACAGACCCCCCTCCCGTCTACATATATTTAGCTAACACGTGGTACCCAGTGATGCTCTTATTCATTTATAGGTTTGGTTGTATATTAAATAATTATTTTCCGGAATGCACTCATTAACGAACACATAATATAATAGTTTAGTTATGAATAGCAAAAAGTACAGTACGCTATAATATTTATCATTATTAACACGTGTTTTTTTTAAATTTCAACTGTAGCGAACCACGCTGGTAGCTAATTTCGAGCAAACGCTGGTGTGGAGAGCGGAAAACACCCTAAGTTTACCCGACCGAGATTCTAACCTCGAACTCCCCCGTCCTCGACCGTCTAGCTCTACACGAAACAAGAGTCAACTACGCCACCGAGGTAAATTATTTTAGAAATAACCGTTTTATTAAATACAATTTAAAATACCATTTGATGCTCGAAACTATATTTTCTTGACATAATAAATAGCATTTACACAAAACAAATAAGCCACTTAAACAACAAAGAAATTTAATGTTCACGATTATATTTTGATTAAATAATAAATAACTTTTACAGAAATTCATAAGTAATATTAAATACAATTTTAAATATCATTTAATATTCGAAACTATATTTTGTTGACCTAATAAATAACATTCACATAAAACAAACTAGCCACTCAAACCGCAACCCAAAATTATAGCAAGTACACCCACATTTTGAAAGGAGGGAGATTGGAAAGTCTATTAGAAAAACCTCCCTAAATACGCTCGACGCTGATGAAGGAATCTATTATATTTATTTTTAAATTGAATACTATGCCATGGATTTGTTTAGATTACCCTGAATATTTATTAAAATTTATAATGCCCGTTTATAATACACAGACATACACACAAACAAACAAACAGCTTACCATCGTTTTACATGTCTAATATTTAACACAAGACAGAATTAAGGCTATATAAATTAGATTTACTGAGGGAATGTATCTCAATTTTCTAGAGTTGGAAGTGTAAAACAATTTATGAAAATTTACCCCCAAAATTAACTTTATACTAGACCAAAAACCCCACCTTTCCTATAGCTTGTTTCTAAAATGGAAACGCAAACGTGATCTGGCGCACATATTAGTTATAGATCACACGAACTTGACACATTTTAGCACAGCGTCTTACTACCCGTTCAGGTTATGCGCTTAAGTACTATTTACACTAACAGATCAGGAATTGGGAAGTTTGAATCCGCATTTGCGTAGAGGTATTGTGAAAGACTACCCCCAGTTCATCCAACCTATATTCGAACTTCGTTCTCCCCCGTCATGACCATACCAGTCTAACTAGAGGGTAACGACTTATACTATTCGATCTCTGAAGCGAGATTTTATTACGTTAATTTAATATTTAGAAATAGATTAACTTATATGCATCCAAAGCAATAACGTGATAGCTATTTATATTGGATGGGCATTGCCTTTTATAAACATATAGAGTTACAAATGAATATTATTTACAAGTATAATTATTCAATTTAAATTTATTTGAAGTATTTAACGTGCACTTTGGAAACAGAATGGGGAAATTGTTATGTTGCAACCATATATTTCTGGCACACATGCCTTTTGAAGCATTGACATTCAGGTATATTTCCCTCCCAAATGGCCTTGTAAGTCAGTGACCTTGACCTCTGAAAAACAAGGGGTAATTCACACGCCAGAGGTGTTTTGTAATGCTGCCTTGCGAGGTCTTCTTTCGCATGTATGAACCTGGATTTGAACCTTTCTATCTTTTGAAGGGTACATCATGCCTTAACTCGAAATTCGAAGGAGTTTTTATCATCGCTAATGACTGTTAGAACGACAACTCAATCAAATAATTCTTTAACACGTCTTACGCTGTTAAATGCACACGCATTTGTGCGACCGAACAATTTATACACATTTATACTAATTATGCTCATGATTTTAGGCATTTGGAAAGTTATATTTATATGAAGTGTACCAGCATTTGCGTGGAGGAAGAGTAGGTAACAAGTATCAGTACACCCGACCAGGATACGAGCTTTGATCTCCCCCTTCAAAATTGTGTCTAGAATATTTCTCACAACTTAGCATGGATATATCACGTACACCAACCTTAAATGCTTTCAGAAACATTTCTACAGGCCATCTTAACGAATAACCAAAATATCCTGATCTACAGAGACAGTATTTAAGTAAATTACACGAAAGAAAAAAATACTACCTTAAGATATACAAACCCGCTTCGGTGACCTATGGTCTAGGGCGTAACTTTCACAATAAACTAGAACTTCCAATGACGGAAGATATGGGTTCGAATTCCGGTCAGGTATACCGAGAGTTGTTTTTCCTAAATAGTTTCCCACCCACCCTTCACGAAAATACTGTCACACATCCTCAAAACTCAACCTTCCTCACCCCTAACACATCAGCGTAATTAGTACATAAGCGTATAACCTGAACAGGTATAAGACGCGGCGATAATAAAGGAGATCAAGAAAAAAATTAATCATGTTTTTGACAGTGTATGAGTATAATTTAAATCGTTAAAGAATGTATGGCTTTTGTTTTGTGTTGTAAAACATACCTGTGGGAATGCGTACAAATACTTGTCGGTGTGCCTGTGACTGTGAGTTCAGGGTTCAAATCCTGGCCAGGTACCTTTTTCTATAAATAGTCACTCACTCCAACTCCAAGCAAATGATGGCATACTTCCTGTAAATTCAACCTTTCCAATTCCTAACCCATTAGTGTAATTAGTACATAAGCGTAGAACTCGAGCGGGTAATAAGACGAGGTGCTAAATATTATATTTATAAAAGTAAAAAGAACAAACTTGCCAAGTTTGGTTAAAATCGGTTGATGTGTTCAAATGTTATTTTGATATGTATCCAGCACAGACAGAAAGACAAATGCAGATCGGTGGATTTAAAACTGAGAACTCGCTTCACCCGTTCGTTAATCCAAACCACATGTTTATGTTTTTATTTGTTTTTACCCTTTGATAAAATTTGCTAAATCGTCTATATAGAAAGCCTTCTATACGAGTGGGCAAGCAAAACTTTAACATCCCAACTTGTACCTGTCAGGGGACACAGGTCGTGGACGATGAGGGAGGAAACCAGCCTCAGTACACACGCACGACAGTGATTTGAACCCCGACTTTAAATTCTTTCTTGTGTTAAATATTAGACATGTAAAACGATGGAAAGCTATGTGTGTGTGTATTGTAAATGGACAATATAAATTTTAATAAATATCCAGGGCAAGCTAAACAAATCCATGGCATAGTATTCAAATTAAAAATAAATATTATAGATTCCTTCATCAGCGTCGCACTTATTTAGGGAGGTTTTTCTAATAGACTTTCCATTTTACCTCATTGCAATATGTGGGTGCACTTCCTCTAATTTTGGCTTGCGATTTAAATAGCTAAATTTTTTGTGTGAATGTTATTTATTATGTCAACAAAATATAGTTTTGAACATAAAATGATATTTAAAATTGTATTTAATATTACTTATGAATTTTTGAAAAAGTTATTTATTATTTAATCAAAATATAATCGTGGACATTAAGTTTCATTGTTGTTTAAGTGGCTTATTTGTTTTGTGTAAATGCTATTTATTATGTCAACAAAATGTAGTTTCGGAATATAGATGAGAACATTATATTATATTAAAATAAAACTTTTTTTCTGTTGTTATAAGTGGCTCAAAGAATAAAACGGCTATTTTTAAAATAACTAAATCTTTTTCACTTTAAACTTGGGTAGCAATCTTCTGTCACAATTTTTAAATAGAATTGAACGTATGTCTGACCTTACTCCTCCGGTCTATGACGGATACCTACATCCACGAATGTTGACGGACGATACCAAACAACCAATTTTAGTAAACCTTTGGGGTGAAGGTTAGCGGCCCCTAACTGAGGACTCCGAGGCCCCTGATTGTGCATAATCATAGCTGTGTCAATGCTCTCTAGTTTTGAAAAAACCCATTACCACATAAGGGGTTGCGACATTGCGATGACTAGTTGCGACACATACCTATAAGGAGGGTGGGGAGTGAGGGAAAAGGGAAAGGGCGACAAACAGCTGCCAGCTGGTCAGTGGTCACATTCTACGCTACGCTGCCGTCGGGAGAGCTTTGTGCTCCATGCCGATGCCACGGGAGGTGTGCCTGACACCGTGGACTGCATGTTCCCCAAAGAAATAAGCAAACTCCAACGCCCTAATCCTACCCATACATAAAAAAAAATCAATTAGCACATATAAATAATTAACATGTCCGGAACAAAAACCAAAAGGTTTGTAACAGGAACCAACATATTTGAAACCACCAAAAGGGCCAGGAGGGGAGGGGTAAGGGTATGGGAAAGGAGAGGAGGGAGGGGAAAAAGCCAACAGCAAATCAGAGAGCAAGGAGGAGTGGTCACGTGGCCAAATCTGGCCAATCACTGCAGAGTGATATGAAACTCCGGGCCAGCTACTCATACCAGGATATTCTGAAAGAACTTGTTCCATTTATTTGGATATCAAGCCTCAAAGGTTTATTTTTTTTTACTGTCTTGATATTCTCATTAACTGTGTTTTGAGTGACATAGTGTTTAGTTTAATATTGTGATTTATTTCAAATAAGAATTTAGTGAGTGCTGTATGTAAATTAAGTGATTCAGAGACTTTAGTAGTTAAGAGAACCAAAATAAATAAGTTTAGAGTAAAAAAAACTCAAGTGAAAGTTGAGAAGGGTCATCAGTGAGTACCGAAACCAACTTTACAGGCAAAGGGCGGAACTCCTGTACGGACTTCAATAGCAGAAGTTGGTAGGCCTCCTCCCAAATTTCAAAATACTGAAGTACAAAGATATACTGTTAAAATATATTTACAGCCTCACTGGCTGAAAACCCATCCATGGCTAGAATATTAAAAATAGAAAGATGTAGCATTCAGTTTTTAATCAACATTTAGTGAAAAATTCATTACTTTTTCATTGACATTAGAATTGACTTTCATTGAATCAGGCTTCCAAAATTGAAAAATTTCGCTTGAAAAATTTAAGAAAATATGAAATATTGAAATATTGAAATACCACCGAGAATCTGTCTTAAAGTTGGAGTCCATGAAGGCTGGCGTGAAAGCTTCGTGCCAAATTTCCTATGTTAAAAAAATAGATATGGAAGAAAAGAGGATCTGGATTTGGTTCAGATATTGTCATCCCCCAAGTTTATGGCCACCCAAGAACTCGCAATTTGTGGTCACACTGATAAGTCAAGCAACTTTGTTAACCTTTTTAGAAAATTGTGCTAAGACTGTCCCATTTTAAAGGAATAGATGGATCGAGATTCATTTGAATTGTGTTCTCATGAAACTTGTAACGAGATTTAGAAGATCATGAGGCATAACGTAACATCTACTTCAACATCTCAGTTCACTTATTCAAAACACTACGCGATCATCGTGGACGAGACATCTGATAGTTCTATGCAGGAACAAGTTTCCATCTGCTTCAGAACATTCACAGAGAATCTAGTAAAATAATAAATATTTCTTGTATTCTATGAAACAACGAATACCAAGTTTTAGAAGATAATCTGCACTATCTAAGATGTCCTGGGCTAATTCGATTTATCGGCCAATATTTACAGATGCCAACGTTTTGACACCGCTTGAAACATGACAGTAGATTTTAGTGAGGTGGAAATCAGAATGAAGAGGGGAGAACCGAGAGCTCTTTTCATACATTTCATGGTTCGATCTTTGATTCTTACTGTACCGCATAATAAAGCAAATTAACGGATGATGTAACTTACTTAAAATGGTTGGCCTATAAGACATAAGACATTTTGTCTAAAACTCTCTAAAAAGGGTAAACGTCTTCAAAAACCTTCAAAGTTTGGTCAGAAATGGACCATCTAAGAATCTGCTTCTCTTTCGCCCAACTCGTTGAACAGATCGATATAAATGTCTTTTGTCCAATCTCTCTAGTTACAACGAGCTCGCAATCTTCATGAGGAATTAGCAGAAACAAAAATATCTTATGCTGGTGGCAGAACCAATGGCTTTTTCATTCAAATGTGAACTTTTGACATTTTCCCATCTTTTTTATTTGCAATGTTTATTCTCACGTGGATACGGTCAATAGTGCCCTTTGAGAGATATCACTTTACTTTCAAAAGACCTCAGAAATGATTGCTACGTTGCATGAATTCTTGAGAAATTTCAAAACGCAGTATTAAGTTTTTGGGGACGATACCAATTTAAAATCAGAAAATCATAGTGTTGTACAGCCAAGGATACCAAAAAGAAACAGTATTCCTCAACGATAAGATTATGCCAGCATCAGAGATGTTCTTCCATTCACCAACCCAAAGGATTTTTACAATCAGGTTTTCAACAATAGAAACAGTGCAAAATCGTTATATATTGATTATATAAATAAATATTTAGGAATAATTGTAATGCCAAGAATGGAAATAGCATTTAACCATGTAAGAATACGCAGATATTGGGGGTAAGTGTTTGCGTGAACTCTTATCCGATACCATACTGAGTACTCTTACATGACATTGAAAGTTTTCTTTTAAAAAATGGGTAGATGCCATCATTTGCCACTTTAGGAGAAAATGTTGCAGAGATTACAAGATACACCCATAACAAAGTTTTTGCACTAGTGTAGAATGTATTTACTCCTTGTAGCATTCGCTGATTCCATAGGTTTTTAAAGCCAAAATTTTACAAAATTGCGTGAAAAATAGTTTCTTTCCTGTAAAATCTTCAGATCACGAGTAAAACTGTCCATGCAACTATCACCATAACCACACCTCATTTCACAATGGCTGGCCATTACTAGTTCCCCCCTAAGTATTACCAACTTTGTAGAAATGGCACTGCATACTCTTGACCTATATATATACATATATATATGTGTATATATATACATATATATGTGTGTGTGTGTACCGTAATCTTCGGGACCAGCTTGAGCCGTGGACAGGTACACAAAAACAATGAAAATGTATATATAGGCCTATATAAACGCTCTTTTGAAAAATAATCATTCTTATTTAATGTGTGCGTATTTTTTATTTCTATATTTAGAATATAAGCTTAGCAATAAATATCTTCACTCTAATGTCTATTCCCGCATCAAATCCTAAACACTAGTCTCTTTATTAATTATATATCATGACTGATAACAAAATACCCACCACCCCCTCAAGTGTTCTTTCACCCACTTTCCCCCACTGGTTAAACATAAGCATGAAAACTCAACACAATTAAATAACGATATATCGTGAATACCAGTCTAACGTAGACTACAGCGGCGTATCCAGGAGGGGACCGGGGGGGCCAGGCCCCCCCGAATCTTAAAATGAAAACTCAGCGAGTAGCTGTTTTTTTTTAAAATTAGCACCGCGTCTTACTACCCACTCGGGTCATACGCCTATTTACTAATTACTCTACTTAAATCTAGGACAGGCACAACATCCAGCCCCCAGCCGTTAATTTATTCACTGTGAAATGAGAAAACCACATTTCATCAATTATAAATTTTTCGGCCATGCCGGGAATCCAATGGTGGAATACTTTTTGATTGATGATACTAGTCAACATGAAACCTAGGTTAGGTGGTACACAAAACCATGCTGCACTCTTGAGTCACAGGTTGGCACTTTTCCCCGTTATTGCTGACACCTAAAGGAACTAACCCGGAAGTGGAGCCACAGAAATTATCCCTTAGGATTTTAAATGGCGACCTTTTTCCACTATGGCAGACTATATCTAAGAATTGTGATATTTTTAACAGATAGGTGCATTTTAAACCTACAATTATGACATTTATTATCAATTTTTTTAAATGAATTTGAAATTAAAGTTTAGGAACTCTAATTTTGACTCTTAAAGCCCCTAGTTTAAAAGAAATAGCAGCCTAAATCATGGGCTGGTGAGGTTTTTCTTGTCATTTGGTTACCAATTTGTACATCCTACTGCAACGAGCATATGGAGAAGAGAATATGAACATCCCTTACGAAGCTTGGATCATTCAACAATCCAATAATTCCCCTACTTTCCAATACCGGCTGCCTGTACTTGAACTGATAGCTCTTCCTTTTCGTTCGGTCTGTAAGTGAAGGTAGCTATGAGCTCTCCAAAAATTCTCTGAAACTCATGGTAACATGTTTTTTCTTTTTTGCATTTGACCACACCCATTACTCACGTTGGCTGCCCATTCACATAAAGGATCTTGAGGATCTGAGTAAAAGTGCTCCTGGAGTTCACCTGGAATTCTGTAATGGAAACTTAGTAATCCGCAAAAATTATCGAATATTTTTTGCTCTTTTTGTTGACCAGGCCCACGAGCAGGATAGTGCCATCATTAAGTAAGTGGGGGTCCAATAGGTCTGACAAAATATCCTGCATCACTTCGAAGATGGTCTGTATCTAGGCCTGAGGTATGCAGGTTTCTAAATTAATTTAGTCCTTCCAAACTGAAAAGGGTGATGACCTTCCCGATTTCGAATAGCACCGAAAAAAGGTGTATAAGGAAGAAACGTATGCTCTTAAGAACAGCTTTCTTGAATATGGGAAACCTTTCCTAGAAAACTCAGAAGCTCTTTTTGTAATTGACAGCAGGGTTGATGTGTGTAAAGAAGGCGTTGACACATTAGATAACTTTAAAGATTGTGGAATGTCTGTATCTAAATTGTTTGTCAAAGAAAGGTTAATTAACAAGTCTAAAACTATATTTACAGCAAACCCCAAACACTCTGACAATGGTAGAAATAAATAAAATACAAATGAGAAGCAATTCTCTAAACTATTCATTGCCAGCCAACATAGAGACTTGAATCTGGATGAATTTTTCACTTACGAAAATCAATACTGCCAGCCTTCTTTTTATGCAAATGGAAAACTGCGTGCTGGAATGAAAAGTAAATTGACAAATATCCTGGAAGAGTTTATAGAGTCGTTTGAATTTCCAGGATGTTGCGAAGGCATTGTGTATGAAGGGGCAGCTCTTGTACATGATTCACAAACAAAACATTCTACAAAATGTTCCGAGTATTTTGAAAAAGATCCCTTGCCAACTTTAGAAAGAACTATCACTCAACTATCTGCCAAACAAATAGACTTGGTGTGGGACACTTACGATGACAATAGTTTAAAAAAATGGTGTCCAAGAGCAGAGAGAAACAGGCATTAGACGTAAAGTACTTCCTGGGGTGAAACTGTCAGGCAACTGGGCAGACTTTATGATAAATAAGAAAAACAAGGAGGAACTTTTTGGTATCCTTTCAAAATTTGTTCTACGAAGATTAGATCAAGTTAATGTCGTGACGAACATCAACACAATAATTCATTAATCTAGGAATGCTTATACAGAAATCACTTGTGCTTCATGTGAAAAAATAGAAGGAGCTAATGGCAGAATGATTTTGCATATACGTGATATGACCTGTAATGGCATAAAGACTTTACTTCTCTTCACTACAGATACAGGTGTAATTGTACTGGCGATATCCTTTTTTCCACATGTTTAAGTCATTTGGGTTAAATGAGCTGTGGGTGCTGTATAGCAGTGGAAGAAAAAGACATCATCTACCCACACATAAAATAGCTTTAATGCTTTTACGGGCTGTGACACTGTGACTGCTTTCAATTCCAGGGCCTTCTACATTTGTGACCCCCTCTCCCCCTTTTTGCCTCCGTTTGACGTATTGGTAGCCAAATGACAAGCAAAAAGTCACCATCTCAAGGCTTCGGTAGCCATTTATTTTAAATTACGGGCTTTTAGAGTTAAAATTAAGTTTCTTAACCCTTAATTTCGAATTCAACAAAAAAGAAATAGGTAAGATATGGGATAATTGCAGCAATAAAATGCACCTTTCTGCTAGAAATAGCATAATTATTAAGTAGTGTCAGCCATATTGATAAAAGGCCGCCATTTTGAATGCTAAGGGAAAATATTTTTTGCTCCACATCCATATTAGTTCTTTTAGGTGTCAGCAATAACCGTGCAAAGTGCTAACCTGTGACTCAAAAGTGCAGTATCCTTCGATTTCTTATTGCATACCGCCTAAACTAACTTGCTATTTTCAAGTGGTAGGTTTGTATAGCAAGCTATAGTACAATCACGACCTAAATTTACTTGGATGAAAGCTCAAAAAGCTACTATAAATGGTCCTTAATGTAGCCCTACGCCAACAGTTGGCATCTATTCCTTTTAACAACTGTAATGAAAACATATGGTAATGCATGAATGTAATAGTTAAACAAAGTAATTTAGGTGAATATTATTTATATTTATTTAAGTTCGGGCACAAAACTTATTAATTGTTTTATTCCACTTTAAAAAATGATTATTCACAGCACTTTACAAAAGGTCTACCGAATATAGCTTAAAAATTGCGACCGATGAATTTAAACCATGGGATTGAAGATGATGGAAACAATTATTTACAATGATGCACTCACGCAGTGAATACAATTATTTTATTCGGTTAAACATTTCGAAATACGATAAAATAATCATAAAATAATTGATTATATAACAAAAGTGACAAGTATTTTCTCTTTTACAAGTAAATACGATGCCTGTATTAAAAGGTATTAATGTATGCACTATTACACACAATAGGTAACATTCCAAAACCATGAATTAGTACTTTTAATTGATTAAAATATTGTTTCGGATTGGGTTAAAAGAAATGATTAAAATAATGAAATAGTGTGAGAAAACTTAAATTTACTTTATTTAAATGTAAAATATAACATTTTATTAAAAAACTGAACATGTATAAAAAAAACAGTGATATATTACAAGTGTTGGCAGCTTAAATCTTAGCATATGATTTTTGAAGTGTCATCCAGGTAAAAACCTATCATGAATAGCACTGGTGCAGCCAGAATTCGTTTTTGAGTGGGTGGGGAATAGTTTCCTTGACCAACTAAGTGGGGTATATTGGTTTTTCCCGTGGGAAAATTTGAAAGTTTAAGTACTTGAAAATGCAAATGCATCAAAAGAAATACAATAATATCCAAAATAATTTAAAATTTATAAAAATGGTCTTAATTATGTAATTATTATGATTATTAAGTTTTTATGAACACATTTTTATCTATGCATACTGCTAGAATATACAAACATGCAAGTTTAAATAAATTGTGTTTTGGAAATATGATTTATAAAATTATTATATGAGATAAAATCTTAAAATTCAAATAAGCAACTTGCACTAACTCTTAAATCACAAAATCACTCTTGAACTAATTCACTTTAGTCTTATGTTAATTTTCCTTGGCTTCATAGAAATATCATTGAGAATTTCATCCTCCCCATGTGGTAAGATCATATCTGGCTAATTCCAGTTCTGGCATTTTCCCACATGGATCCATAACTGACACCTCTGGATGTATGTACGTACATGAAGCTCATTAAGTCTGTCTTCATTTGTAGATTTTCTCATGTGTGAGTTCAACAGCTTTAGGGATGAGAAAGAGAAAGGTGGGTAGCGAGGTCTGGGGGAGGGGGGGTTGAACCCTGACACCCCCCCCCTTAGATGCGCCAGTGATGAACAGACTCCAAGGACTCCAAGGTAGTAAGTAGGCTTACATTAGGTTTGCTGCTACCAGGTCTTAAGCCAAGATGAGGGTTGCTGCTACCAACTATTAAGCCTACATGAGGCTAGCTGTGATCTTTGTGAGAAGTAGTCAGAGTTTCTGGCAACAGATCCAAAGATCCCGGGCTCAATCCCCAGTGGTTTAAGATTTTTCGGTGAAGTAGTGGATCTTGAACGGGGTCAGACTCAGCCTCATGAGCACAAACGAGAAGCTACTTGAATGAAAAGTAGCAACTCTGGTCTATAAAACTGAGAATAGTGACAGGAGGGCTCGTTGTGCTGACTACATTACACACAGAAACTGGCACTATTTTCGTCAGCAGACGGTGGACGCTTGGTCTCTGTAGCTTAATTACAGGCTGATGCCACGGAGTTTTTTGAGACGTTTATTGTTACCGGATATTAAGCCTACACGAGGTGTTGTCTCAATGGTATTGCGACCCAAAAGTATTGTTTATTATATTTTATTCATTAAAAGGCACAATATTGTATATCAACCGCAGAAAAAACAAACAAGCAAAAAAATCTCCTAAATTTAATATATTGGTTATTATATATAGCTAACATATATATAAATTAAATACTTTATTTTCACCAAGTCCACAGTAAAGTATGTACAAGACACTATACTTATGAAAGTTTCACAGCACTCCTTGAGCTAGGGTACGCTGGGGTTCACTGTTGTCAATGCTCAATGATATAAACACTTACAAATGTGCAGGTGTTAAACGACTCACTTTTAACAAGTTCATCATAAAGGGACCATTGTAATTGTAATGGGAAGGCTGTGTAGTGTGTAAGCTATTTGTGAGGTAGGATTATGTTAAGAATGGGTTGGGTCGCTTCCTAAACCTAGCATTGTGGAAACCGGCCGATTGCCTCGTGATGGATATTTGTAATCTCTCTTTAGTGAAACCATGTTTAGAATTAACTTTTTAATGCCCCTTTATGACAACTAGAGACACCTGTGTTGAAGGACTCAAGCTATACCACGGAGCGCAGCCATTTTAACCTGGAGGCTGGGGGTCTGGTGTATATACCTTGACTGTGACCAGGGATTGACACTTTTTTTTTCGCTAATGGATAGGGATGCGGAAGATAGAATAAAGGAGAAATGATCAGACATTTTCAAGTAAAAAGAAGAGGAAAACCTTTTGAAAAACCTGTTGAAGAAGGGAAAAAATACGTTACGATATAGCCTCACATTATTAAATTGAATTCGGCTTACATTCAATGACGCAACTTTAAGAATAGGGGTAAAGGGGGGAATGCAATATATAGAAGCTTTGATCCTTGTACTTTTTTCCAATTGGGAATTTTAGGGGTACGTCAATGTGTGTAACGCTTCCTCTTTTGAATATAATGTCGTAGGCCTGATCACAAAATTTATCCTATGCATTATACATATTTACAGGGCTCTATATTATACTTAACTTTCTTATGTCTTAAGCTCTAATTGACACTATTAACATTCTTGGAAGGTTAGGGTGGAACGTCCCAAGCTTTCTCATTCCTCCCCTTCCCCTCATATTTCTCAAACACACACCCTAGGTACGCCACTGATTACATTGGAAGAAGTGAGTAGAACGTGGCTGGATGGCCTATTTTGTGACGACACCTTAAGACTGCTGATGCTTGCAGGATGAAACCCTGCCTGGCCTGTCTGAAGTACCCTTCACTTCACTGGGATTATTGCTGATTAGTCAAAAACTGGTCGATGCGTAGCTGAAAAGGAAGAAATTCTATGGTGAATGAGGGGAGTGTAGGTGAAGGTGGAGTAGATAAAAGTTTTAAAAGCATTGAATTCATTGTTTAAAAATACTACAGAAATGTCTAAAAACCCTTTGGCATGGTAATCCTACACTTACCATTTGCACACTTTTATGAAACTAAAATATATTTGATTTAATATGAAAATTAGTTTGAAATTAGCTGAATCACTAAATAAATAATCATTATTTTGTCGTGAAAACAATAATGAAATTCATATTAATTTATATATAAATATTAAATACATTTAGTCAGATGCTTCTTTGCCAAATCATAACTTTAAAATATATGTACAAATTAGTGGCATGGTGCACCACACATACTTTCTTGCTCCTTTGCCTAAAAATGAATATATATATATATATATACAAAAATGTTAAGATATCTGAAACTAGATAATATACACTATAGCAGAAACACTCTACCAAAGAGCATACAAGAAATAATATACACTGTTTCAGAAACATATCGAGAGAAAAGTATCATCTCTGTTCACCAACGAGCATGACAATCAATTTCACAGACCTCAATTTTAAAAATGTATTTGCTAATATCTCTGAAACTAGTTTCTTTATACAATTAAAATACATCAGATACAAAATTTTAATGGTTAATAATAGTCCTACAACTTTTCAATGCTAAGTTATTTTGTATCTCAAAGAGTTGTAGATATATGATCAAAATTGTAAATTACGCTTCTGAAAAGTACTCTTAAAGTCATTTTCATGGACAATTTAGGAGTGTCATTTTGTTTGTAATGTTAAATAATGCCTTAATACGAAATTTAATCAATATTGTTAGAGCTAATATTGATAAAATCGATTTTTTGGCTCTTTTCAGCTTTAAGTACAATTCCCTTATATTGGTATTAAGGTTTGATATATAATTCCAAAGAATCCTCCGAGGAATCTTATGAACGCCAAGTCTTAGCCCGATTAGTAAAATTATTTTGACTCGAGTCCCAGTAACAGACAGACGGCATTGCAAAACACTTTTTAGTGTTCAGGTGGTCATGAAACGTCTACATCCGTCAAAATATCAGGTATAATTATTTTTTGTCAATCACAATACTTTATTTAACCGAGGGGTGTGATAAAGAAGAAAGTCGATTGCAAGAATGCTACCCCAACCCATTCCCTTCATATATTTGGTAGGCCAAAATATGCCACTGCGGAAAGTAATTTTTCGGTTGAAAGTTATATCTAACATCCTATCAGGATTGGACACCCCCTTCCCCCCCAAGTCTCCCCTATCTAGAAGCCTTTGAAAAATTATAATTAGTGTCTTATATTGGAATCCGAAGCCCACTTTAGGCATAAAACAGGGTGGGGCCGAAACAATTAGAAGATTAGTAACTTGAAAATATAACTTTTATTGAAAAGTAGAAATTTATTGGCTAAATAATGTAACTAAGGTGAGCTCAACATAGATCGTCTATTGTTTCTGCCCCACTCTACATTAGGATTGATCCCCAATCACCTAATTAAGAATCGGGCAAAACATCCGTCTATTGTGTTAGAATTGACCCCCAGACTCCAAGGTCAGATACAGCTACATTATCATTGAATTATATTAGGAGTGAACCATAGTATATTAAGTTAAAATCAGGTGCACTAACTGAGCATTGAAAACTAATCTCTTATGTCAGTAACAAGCACACTTTGATTAACAAATATTATAGCCTAATACTATTGGCCCATTAACCACAACTTCAATAAAGAAATAAGATAAACTAACTCTTGGTCATAGGCACCAACTCTAAGAGTCCTAAGCCCAAAGGCCTGGTCCCCCAAAAGTGAGGAATAAAAAGTACAAGAAATAGACTTGAGAAAAGAACCAATAAATAAAATAGATTGCCCAAAACCAAACTAAAATCGATTGAGGATGTAAAACGCGTTTAGTTTTAAAATAGCCCACAAAAGAAAAGTAAAAGAAATCACCAGTACGAGCACTAGTATTAGAGTACGCTACACATGAGAAGTTATTGGCACAAACTAGAAAGATAACAGATTTTCGTGATTAGCTTATGGCCATTTTCTATATCAGAGTAGGTATTCTGCTAGAGGTAGTTCATTTCAGTTGAGTGTCATCATGCAAAGTTTATTTGTCTATCTATACTATATCGATATTCTCGTTAACTGCGTTTTGAGGGTCCTAGTGTATAATATTGTAATTTATTTCAAATAAGACTATAGTGATTGCTCTATGTCAGAGCTAGTGATTCAAAAACATTAGTTATTTTACGTATAGAGACCAAATTGGTTAAGTTTATAGTGGAAAAAAATACTCAAGGGAAAGGGGATATATGTGATCACTCATCAGTGAGTACCGAAAATAACTTTAGAGGTAAAGAGCGAAACTCGTGTACGGTCGTCAAAAGTAAGTTGGTAGGCCTCCTCCTCAACCACAAACTATTGAGAAACAAGGACATAATGTTCATAAAAGAAATGTCCAGACTCATTGGCTGAAAACTAGCCCATGTTTGGAGTATTAAAATAGAAAGCCGCAATTTTCTGTAGGATTTGCAAATCAGCATTTAATCAAAAGTGCATTACTTTTTCACCAAAATATTTGAATTGACTTTTATTGAATAAGGTCCCAAAACTGGAAAAACTTGATTGCAAAATTTAAAAAAAACATGAACTATCGGAATGCCACCGAGAATCTGGCTTAAAGTTGAGTTCCACGGAACATGAAGGCTGGCGTGAATGTTTTGTGACAACTTTTCAGTGCTAGAAAAGTAGATATTAAGGAAACAATATAGCTTTGATGAAGATAATGTCATCCCTCAAGTTCATGGCCACCCAAGACCCATTTGGAAAAACACCATATCTGGGCAGATGTGGAAATATCCGATCTGGGAAGATCTGGAATATTTTTAGCTAGACGTTATATTTGAAGCAATTTAATTTGTTCTCGAAACTACTTTCAAAAAAGTTAAGTTTTTTATTTAATAGCAGATTGCATCAAAATACCTATTTGGGGAGTATGCATGTATACTAATTACTCTAATGGGTTAGGGATGAGTAAGTTTGATTTTTAATGAAGTGCACGTGTATTCGCGTGGAGGGTAGTTGGAAAACCACTACGGATAAATCTCCCTCAGTAGACCATACAGATAATCGAACCTCGATCTCCCCGAAATCGGAAGTCCAGCCTATACTACAATACACGCCTGTTAATTTTCTAAAATGAAACGGCTAAGAAAATGTCAATTATTTTTATAAATCTAATGAAAAAATGTACTATTTAATTTCAAGAAGTTTATGTACACTTCCTCTAGTAACAACCTGCCTCATCCCTGACCCATTAGAGTAATTAGGACCCGTAGGCCTATGATGTGGTGTTAATAAATAAATGATGTGTAAATAAAGGAATTAAAAATATTAAATACATTTTATTTCGAGTATTTTTATAAACAAAAAACAATATGGAAATAATATATGTTTTATAAAAAATGTTCTTTGGATCATATTAAATAACAAAATTAAATGTCCTGTGATAAACTATGATTCACTTTTCCAGTGGCGGTGGAACGTAATTTGAACGTAATTTGTCTAGGGAGGGAGGGGGGCAGAGGGCAAGCAAAAAAAGTTAATATAAGGACTTGTATTGCAACTCCCCGCTCCCGCCCGCAACCCTAGTATCATTTTTGTAAAATTTATATCCCTAAAAACTATTTGAAGTGGTCATCTAAATATATATTGAATTTTACAACAAAATAAAATCATAATATACACTAAAATTATATTATTATCTTATTCAGCCGTTATAGTGTTGCCTAAAGCTCAAAAATAATATTTGTGCACTCGAATAAGGCCGTGTGCTAAGAAAAAATTATGAGTTCAATTTATCTGTCATATTTTTCAACAAGTGTATTTCAATTAAATCATGAATGAGCAATGTTACCTATCAAGAATTTAAAAAAATATATATATATAATTTTATTTGACAAACAAAATTTTAATATTACTCTAGTTAGTGATCTTGTGCAATTTAAAAATAGGAATAATAGAAACATAGTTTTAGTCAAATATTTATACTACAGTAACTAGGCCTATAGCAAAATTAAAATATTTATTTACATTGTCACAAATAAAGTTTAAATAATCATAAATATAACTAAATCTAACTATGATGTGCATAGAATATCTCAAATTAAATTTTTCTTTTGTTTTAAAATTTAACATTTGTGATGTATGGGTATGAATGCATTATAATTAATACAAAATAAGTTTGTCTAATGAATACATGTTATATATTATCGTTTTTCAAATACACTCACACGATATGTGTTAGCTTTGACAAACTCATCACACAACGCATCACTATCAATATTGTCAACTCGTTCTTTGTATACATGCAAAATGGCCAAGTGATTTAATCGATCTTCATCCATGGTGCTACGTAGGTATGTCTTGAGTCGTCCTAGCTTACAGCGCTTGCTGTTGATGATGGGACGACTAAAAACAACTTTAAAAGCTCCCAAGTTACCGGTATTGGAAATAATCGCCTTGTACTCTCAGGCATTGCAATGTAAATGTCAACTAGATCTTTCAAATACTTAGGCTGGGTGGGAGTAATTCGTGCCAACATTTTTGCATCTAGTTCAACATCATCCATTTTAAAAACATAGTCCCTAAGTGTGTGTGTCGTGTTTATTCGTCCCTAGCCCATTCATCAACTTCCCTTAAAATAACCCTTTCAAGTATGCAAAGTTTCTTTGAATCAGTTTGAGTAAAGCGCCTCTCGATCTGTACTGTGAATGTATCAACTATCTCGTAGTACGTTTTCCTCATTAAATCTTTTCTACTGAGAACCACTGTCGGTTCTACGGTTCTTTGTTTATGCTCTATTTTCCTTGGAACTTGCTTGGTTCGTGACAGGGGGATAGGTATAAGCTCATATTTTTGTTGGGCCTCTTATATTATACTCCACAGTGAATCAAACGTCTCTTCGGATCTGATACTCCTTAAATATTTTACAGTTGAGATAGCTGCTTCCATTTCTCCATTAACTGTTTGCTCAGGGCTCTATAAGATTAAGGCAAGTGTTTCTGTGCAGCTGAAAACTTTGTTTCCTATTAGCAATCCCAAATAAAATTCACACTTTAAAAAATGATCGTAAAGACCTCGTGCAGTGCTCGACAAATCTTCACCTGATACACTGAGCTGTTCTAGCGCTCGAAGTATAGCTAGATATGTTTTAATGACACTGACAATAGATGAGTTTCGAATGGTCCACCACGCCGTGCAGAGTTCTTTTGGAGTAGTGTATGGAACATCTTCAAACTCACTTGTGATGCGTAGTAATTCCTATTTTCCTTTACTTGTGCTCATAACTATGGCCACATCATGTGCCCATTGCAAACAGTCCTTCATAAGAGGGATCGCACGAACAGTGCCTTACATCGCTAAATTCAAACAATGATTATTGCAATGCAAATACATTGATAACAGCTGTTTTTCTTTGATTTTAGCTTGGGCACCATTATGATCTCCTCGCATATTTGAAGCACCATCATAGCATTGGCCACGAACATTCTCCAGGGAGAGGTGAACTCGCATCAAGGTATCCATGATCAGACTTGTTATGACAGAACTTGTGGTTGAACTTGTCTCATAGAAACCTAAGAAGTACTCTCTTGGTTCCATATTTTCATTTGCAATTCTTACAGAGATTGAAACCTGTTTCTTCTTGGATATGTCTGTAGTCTAATCTACAATCAAACTAAAATGCTTCACGTTCCGTATTTCAATCAATATTTATCTTAGAAAAGCGTCTGCCATCATTTTTATTTTTTCATTTTGGATGTCATGTGTAGTGAAGTCTTTTGATCAAAAACTAAACTGTTTGAGTTCAGGAATGTCACCAGTGCGCAGAGCAAGCAACGCTTTATAGTTTCGTTTCCATCACTGTTATTATGACCTCGTATTTGAATGCCTTGTCTTCAAAGATATCTAAGAGACGTCATTTGTGCATGCAATGCCTTTCGGGCTACAATTTGCTGCTTTTCCTTTTATTTATAAATTTGTTTGGCCACTGAATCACGTTTTTTTTCTACAGCCTCCTTGTACATACTACTATTTGCATGTATTTTAAATTTACTTTCAGCTTTTTTTCCAATTCTTGTAACCTTTACTAATGAACGCCATTTCAAGCTTTGAGCTGTAGCCAAAGAGATTCTCATTCTTTGATTGTATACATTCGAAGCACAAAATGCCAACTTCTTCACTTTGAAAGTGAAGCCAAGTAAATTCAGAATACCAGCGTTGAAAAATTGATGGTCCAGACGTTTGATTTTCTTACCACCTTTTGCGTTTTCCGTGTAATTTGGTACAGGGAAAGGTTGGCTCTGGACGAGACCGCAGAGTATTATACTTCCATCAAACTCCAAAGCTACATCCAGGCTGGGACCAGCGGCTGCGTTATTATCTTTATCCTCATATCCTTGATTAAAAAAAGGAAAAATCTTATCTACTAACGATATTTAACAATGGGAATAAAAATTCATTTTTAATAAGAAATTTGCTGTTTAATTTTTATTCATGGTTGTTTTTTGTAAAAATATATTTATATATTTAATAACATAAAGGATCTAAATTTCCGGAGGGGGGAGGCAGTCTCTCCTGGCTACATCCCTGGCGCCTAGTGTAATTTTATTAACGATCGTTCATAGTGTCACAAAAATTGGTTAAACCAACAAAATAATAATACCACACGCTTGTATTTAACTTAATTTAATTAAAAGTTCAAATCATATAGAACTTTTTTAAATATCACATAGATTTTCCATTTTGTATTGTGTTATTGTGGCTCAAATGTAATCCTTTTACTTTGTAATATATCAAGTTACCCGCTTCGGTGGCCGAATGATCTGCTAACCTTTTTTTCTGGTGTGCCACTACCTGAGATAATCTTGGGCGGGCATCTCCCCCCCAAAATCTCTAACCAAAACTTATCTTCGTACCACCACAACTTTTCGAAAAATTGTTGAGTAATACATGTTTTTTTAATTTCTGATTGGTATAGGAATTTTGGATTTTTTTGTTTTTTCCTATTTATGATGAGAAACAAATATAAGACTGAGGATAGCACAGTACATAGCAGTCAGTATAACACAAAATAGCAACTAAAGAATATGTACGGGGTGGCACGTGGCAGTGAGAGGGGGTGTAGAGTATGTAGCGGAAGGGGGAGAGAAAGGCAGCTTCAGTGTCGAGAAACAATACACACAGATGGCCAACTTAATAGCTAATATTCTAGCAATTTATTAACTTATATGATTTATTAAGTTTATTTGATGTTGCTATAATTTGCTATATTTTAAAAAAAATCTACGGTGACTTAGGTGTGCCACGATTTGGCAACCTTTGGTCTAAGAGGTTACGCTCATAATATACCGAACTGCCAATGACGGGGAAATCTGGGTTCGAATCCCGGTCAGGTGTACTGAATGGTGTTTTCCCTAAATAGTTTTCTAATCTTCCTTCACACAAATGTGGGTACACTTCCTCTAAATACAACCTATCTCAGCCATAAACCTTCAGTGTAATGAGTTCATACGCATATACCCCAGAAATGCAGTAAAATGTGGCGACAAAAAAAAATCAAATGATAAATTTCAGAAGAGGTACAGTCTGTATGAAAAGGAAAGTCTTGCATGCGTATTTGGTATTGATAAGTTTGCAGATTATCTGGAGCAACGCGAGTTCGTTTTGTATACAAATAATAGTGATTTATCTAGGATGTTTAATCACCCGAAACAATTAGATAAGATTGGCCGTTGGGTTTTAAGATTGTCTCAATTCAAAATTACTACTGTACATATCTTGGCGAAAAATAACATAGTTGCCGATGTTTTATCACGTACCGATGAGGGCGTGTTTCCTATACTTGCTTGCATTAACCCTTCTAATTTAAATGTCATTAGTACTATTCCGGAATCATTTGTGTCCTTAAGACAACATCAACTGGAAGACCCCTTTTGTAGGGAGATTATTGATCGCTTAGGTAGTGGTGATAATGTAGAATATTTTCTTATGCATAGAGACCTTCTATGCGTGCGGGGTAAGAACAACAAGGGTAGATAGATTTTTGTTCCCTCTAAATTAAGGGATATGATCCTTAGACACTTTCATAATTCCACCTTTGAAGGCCACTTGGGAATTTTCAAAACACATCATAAGATTGCTCAAGAATTTTTTGGGCCCAATATGTATAAGGATGTTAGACAGTGGATTAGGAAGTGTGACGGGTGTTTAGGAGCCAATCCCTCTCAGAAAAAACTCTATGGGTTTCACGCTGCAGATATCGCTCATAACCCGTGGGATATGGTGTTTGTGGACTTCGTAGGACCCACCACTCGTTCTACCAGTGGGAATACCTGTGTTCTTAATCTCGTTGATGGGTTTTCTATAGTTAAGAAAGTAACATAAGTGAGATTCAGTTCAAATCTAGATTTATTAATAATTTTCTCTTGTTGAGAACATTACTTGATCTATTGCCTGTTGGTACTTTTAGGATGTAAAGGAAATAACTTTAATTTGCTTTCCTAATCATGACCCTGGTTGGGGTTTTTGTCTCAAAACTTTATTGTGAGTGAGTCTGAGGCAATCTTATGTATACTCTCGATCTGACTTTTATTCTTCTCTCCCCTTTCCTTTCCGTCGGCTTCAACTCGCTATAAAGAATGGTAATAGTTTTCTTCCTATGTCAGCCCTAGGCCAAGAGGAATGAAGACGAGCAAGTTATGCAAGCCTGATGACATCGATGTAGTTACCGTGGCCTACTCTCAAGGGGCAAGAGAATTCTGTAGATGTCTCCTCACCATAAGCTTTTGACCCTCTTATGGAGAACCTCCTTTGAAGGGTAGGAGAGTTGTAGCGTGTCAACCATGTATAGTTGACACTTACACAATTAAGCTACGTAAAAATACGAAGTTATAATAATTATATTGGAAAAATCCAAAGAAGAGGATTAGAGTTGAAATATTTAATAATAATATCCTTCAAAACCTACTGTTAACGACTGGATGGACTCGGATATGATCCACGTGCTCCCAATAGAAAATACTACAAAGGATTTTAATAATACAAATCTGCATAAAAATACTAAACTTACAATAGTGGAATACAAAGAAGATAATTAAAACTAATGCATTCAGGAAAAATATGCTTCAAGGCCTACTCACCGTGGCTGGATGGGATCGGATAACGCCAACATTCCTTCTAGCAAAATATTCAACACGAATGGCGACAGGGTGCGTCCTAACACATCCACTTACTACATCTCCAGTCATAGTAAAGAACTAAAAGTAAGTTAGGCTCGCTCCCACGACCCTCGAGCGCCACTGTCGTGGCAACTTGTCTTCGAAACTCCCCTTTTCCTCGCCCCTAAAGCTCCAGTCCATCCTATCTACACCTGTGTTATTAGTTATTACGTCTTCTTCTATTTCTTTTTTTGTTCCGTTCTAGTCAGAGAAAGGGTATAAAATAAGTACTCTCAGATTTACTTTATATTATTCTATTACATCATGTCGTTGAAGAAGGAACTTATCTCCACGAAGGGACCGATGGCCATGGAGTATTGGGCGTGGTTCTCACCGCCGCACCACTGAGAAAAAACCTCTCTTCATGAAGTAACCGGTGGCCATGGAGTATTGGGCGTGGTTCTCACCACCGAGGAAAACCTCTCTTCATGAAGGAACCAGTGGCCATGGAGTATTGGGCGTGGTTCTCACCGCCACGCCGCCAAGAAATATATGCTCCGATTTCCTAAGTATAGAGGTGACGTTAATAAGTCCATCTAACTTAATGTTTTGTTGAAAGATTAGAAATTGTTTATTTAATAAGTCCATCCGACTTATTGTTTATTCCAGACTTAGTATAGTCGAGGCTACTATTATGTTTATTTTGACTTCTTGTTTCAGTCAGAGTGACTAGATTTTGGTTTTGTATTATTCCAACTCTGTTGATGTAGTTGCAGTAACACTAAGTGTTTTTCAAGTGTCTCAGATTTGTTATATTGGTCCAAGAGGCAGTGTTTTTCCTATATGCATATGATATAGCTTCGATATAGGAGCCTTGAGCTCCAGATGTAATAAAGACTTAGTCCAAATGGTTGCTATTCTCAACGAGCACTATAATTTTCTTTTGAGTCCTTAAGACTACATACTTGTTTTTATGGCTACAACCAGGTTGTCTATTCTTTTTCTATGACCTAGTTGGGTCACTGTGTTCAATGTATTGAGTCATTCTTGTTGCCACACCTCGCGTGTGGTATTAGCTTGGGTGCGTAAAGCGCGGAACTCCGCTTGTTTCTATATGGGGTCCGCGCAGATAATCCTTTTTTTTTCTTCTATTTGCCCGTTTTTGGCACCTAGTGACTGAGTATTAGTATTGTATGAATTATATTAGTGTTGTACCCCAGGGAGTGTGTCATTAAATACATGTACTATTGAATGCACTGGCTGTACCAAAAGGGAAAGGACCAGCCATAGTACTATTTTGTGTAGACATCTGTATGTTAGCCATCTATCAATGTAATCAAATAACCTTTCTATTGCAATTCATTATAATATGTCTCTTAAAGAATTTTTTAAGTCCCAATCAATCAAGCTAGTTTAAATTAAAAATGTGTTAACACTAGTATATGTATATCATTTCCAGTTAACATTTGTTTATAATTACCTCACTGTTTTTCTTTTATAATCACCTGACCGTAGTCAGGCGTCAGTCCAGCTGTTTTGTAATTGAACTTTGCTCTTCAAGCCTACTGCATTTGATCTAGCCCATGTCACGGGGGACAATAATTATAAAGAAGCGTATATAAAATATATAAGATTTATAGCATCATAAAATTAAAAGCCTAAGATTAGTATATAAGAATTTTAACTTACGTGATTTTGTTAGCATTTTCCCTATATATTCCTTTATACGTTTTCCAGCTGGTTACATGTATATATCCTCATCGTCAAAATTTGGTTGTTCATTTTCAAATATTATATCATTCTATTTGAAAATTGTCATCAAATTATCTTCTTTGCAATCAACTAAAAAATAAATATCCATGCTTTCTTGTAAAATACGTTAGCCATAATTTTTTTTTTATTACAAACACAATCAGATCAAATACAAGGTTGCCAACTTATCCCCAGCTATTCCTGAATGTTCATGTGTGCAACACATTTTTAAAACAAATTATAAAATAAACAGCCCAATTCATAAATGTAAATTAAGACTTACAAATTTGATAGTTTATTAAAAAATATTGGTACTAATTAGTACAGTATCATATTTTTAACTTAACTGTAAATATTAAATTATATTGTATGAATATTTTCATTCTAAACAAAAATATTCCCACTAGAAATTGATAATTTTTTTACTATGCATACATTTTATTTACATTTATTTAGGACCTTGAAAATTAACTTGTTAAATTAGTTATAAATACATGTATGTAGATTTAATTTTGCTATTTTGATCCTATTTATTTTGTGCGATGTCTAAATAATGAAAAAAAACCTCCAAGTTAATTTAATTACATAACCCATGGCCATGTGGTAGATCTTGAGGGAAAACCATCCTAACGTGATCCTGTTTATTTTGTGCGATGTCTAACTAATGAAAAAAAAATATATTTCTAAGTTCTATTTGGCACCGCGTTTTACTACTCGTTCGGTTTGTACGCTTAAGTACTTATTTCACTAATGGTTTAGAAATTTGGAAGGCTGAATTTAGAGGCCATGGCCCATAGGGGTCATGTAATATATTTTGTGGGGCAAATATGTCCTAACCTGATGAAGTGATGAAAGTTGTGTGTAATAATTTTAGGTAGCATAAATTATTTTAAGCTAAGTTGATGGTTGAATAAATCTTTTTTCCTACACCCATTAATTATGCATGGCGTTAATTTAACCACATTAAATCTCAAATATAAAAGGTGTAGGCCTATATGTGCCTATAATAGGCCAAACTTTAAATAAATTAATATCAATATATGTAAATTATCTTCCAATAATATTCAGCTTTTGCCCAGAACCAGATAGATCTAGGCAAGAACAAGCCATATCTGGACCAGGGTCAGACAGATCTGGGTAGATCTGGCCAAATCTGGTCCAGAACTGTGGCAGATCTGCCCCGATTTGATTTTTCCACATGAGGAACTTGCAATTTGGGGGCACCCTGATGAGTCGAGTAAATTTGTTAACTTTTTGATTAAATGATGCAAAGACTGTCAAATTTTAAATACATGGATGGATCGGGATTAATTTAAATTGTGTTCTTATGAACGTTGCAACGAGATTTTGGAGATCATGAGGCATCACGTGACACGTACTATTACTTCTCGAATAACTATTGCAAAACACAACGCAATCACCGAGGTTGAAACATACTACGATATTTCTGTCCATGAACAAGTTTTCATATGCTTTATATTTACCAAAGAGTTAAAATAAATACATATATTTTTATTATTTACCGACAGTCTCAGTATTCTTCAAAATTGGTCCATTATGACCGCTATTCAATTTTTCACTAACACTAATTATTGATTAGATTGGAAATGCTATAGTATTAATTTTATGGAAATCATAAACATAAATAAACAAAAACAAAAGCGTTCAAGTAAGTACACAATCGGCTCATCATTCAAATTAAATCAGGTATTACAACTAACCGAGTTTATTGAATACCGATAGGGGATATATACCTAGAGGTAGGGCACCGGAACACTTTTTGACCCGGGGTGAAAAGGGGAGGCGTTGTTTTCATGTTAGGTTAAGAAAAAAATATGAGTACCTGAACATGACTCAGTACAGTACAGATATATATTTTTTATCCTCAATTTTTTCCTAATCTTTATTGCTCTTTTACCTTTCACATGTAAAGGGTTGTAATCATGAAACTTTTTGACCTCGTAATAACTCTTTATGTTTTATGTGCACCTGAACCCCAAAAAGGGGATATTAAAATTCTGTATATTCCCATTTCTGTCTTTCCCTGGGCACATATTTGAAATGGTTTTGGATTTTGTTCAAACTTGATATTTAGATTTTACACAATGTCTTGGGATTTTATTATTCTGACCCTTGCCTTTAAAAAACGGTAGTTTAATGATTAGTGATTTCTTAGACTTTTTTTAAAATCGTAAACGGCTTTAACAATTTTATTTAAAATGGAGATCTAAAAAAGGGTTCTACCTGACAACATGGATTTAATGATTTTGCTTAAAATGGATTTTTCGGTGATTTTCTGTAATGAAAAATAAAACTGAGACCGTACATTTATTTTTGGAGGAAAAATCATTTAATGTTAGTTTAATGATGATTTTTTAAAAAGATTTGAGTATTTTGGAAATGGCTTTAAAGATTTGTTTCAAAATGGGTATATGTTAAGATTCTCACATTATATAAAATTACATTTTTCTTAAAAAAACTTTAATAATACACTATTTTATAGGTGACTGATTTTATTTTTCATTTTTACATTTTTTGAAAATAGCTCAAATAATATTGGTTCATAATTAGTATTTGAAGACTACCGGTATTTTTTTTCTAAGATAAATACAATTATATGTATTTTATTTATGATGAATTTAAGTAACTTAGAATGTTTTCAAAAATGGCTTTTAATATTTAGTTTGAAATGTGTGTCTGAGGAATTTTTTGTAAGCAAAAATATATTTTTACTTTTACAAATATAAATAATTTGAGTATGACTTACAATTAACTTATTTTTGAAAATTTGGAGGATGAAACTAATCGAACTTGTTCTATGTTACTGGCTGTGAGAATCGTAAGTAGTTAATTGCACAATATTTCTTAAAACCTTTCCCTCTCGGCTTCAACATCATACGATTAGTTGTGAAGGAGGGGGGGGGGGGTTGTACCTATGGCCCCTAGTTCCTGAATTTAACCTTAAAGGCCCTCATGAAGTTAAGTGAGAATTTGTTACCCACCTCCCACACCCACCACAGAATAAACGTAAGTAGGCAATTCTGATGTTGCTCGATTACAGCAAAATATCTTTTATTTATTAGTTCTTTAAATAGCTATATCTCTCTTTTTTTTTTTTTGCAGACTCCTTGTTTTAAACATTGTATTTTCTGAATGGAAACTAATACCAATAATATATTTTTTAAATAATTTATAGCCATTATATTTAGGTTTATGTCTTTGTATTGTTTCATATTTTAAAGATTTAGAACTTCCATCAGGATAAACTTAATGTGCGTTTATTAACATCCAATTTAATTAGTAATTTGCAACATAATATTTATAGAAGTATTTTTTTACTGAGCCACCGAAAGTAAAACCATTTAATGTATAAAAAATACCTAGGTAGCAGTATCATTTATTTAAAGATCAGTTATATAAATTTAACTAGTTTAATATATTATGATCTATGCTTCATCACTCGTCTGCCCTTCAGCTTCGAGGAATCAATTTAGTAAATATGTCTTGTAGACTCTCTATTACGTTAAACAATATACTAAAATCGTCACATTATTTTAAAGAGCATCACATTTTTTCACGCAAGGTACCATAGTAGCTTATATTTTACTTTTATAAACGGAAATAGATGTTTTCCATTACATTGTTCATCTTGTGAATGTGGGGAATGCCAGGCCTCCACCGTGGTTCGGATTCCACGTTAAACTGTAGGTCTTCCATTCCATCTCACAATCACCCTATCATTACACATTAGCGTAAGTGCGTATAACCTGAACGGGTAATAAGACGTGGGGATAATAATAATAATACATTGTTATGGAAAATTATATATATAGACACACACAATGCTATCCTATTTTTACCTTTAGCATAAACAATCTATATAAATTTTGTATGCTAAAGGTAATTTAGGTAATTAATATGACAGCATAAATAATTTCAAATGCCTAATTGCAGTCTTGTCTATGTCTATCAGAGTTTGTGGGCATTTAATTAATTTTCATCAATATATCATCCAATATAAAATAGTCCTACTTAAAAAATATATGGTTCTTTTAAAGAGATAAAAGCCTTATCAAATCAAAAAACAAATGGGCCGACACTTCAATTCTCATGTTACTTCCTACCTAACATGTTTACATTCTTTGGGAAGATAATTATCCATTTTTACCAGTCCCGCAAAACTGGTCCAATTCGACCCAGGGGTGCAAAATATGTCCGAACGTGCGAACAAGGTTCGGGGGAAATTAAAGAAGTCCTAGGGAAATTTGGGGCAGGGAAAAGTCCAACAATTTTGTTGACCTTGTTAGTAAATTCTGATTCTGATATGGTAGTTTCATTTGTATGAACAACAAAGGTAGATGGCGCTCAACACTGGCACTATCGATATGTGCCATAGTGATGCAGTGTCAGTGTAAGCACAAAGAGTTGTGGTGCTTAGGGGCTAAGATAATGTGTCATAGTTCTAAATAGGAAAAGGAAAAATCTAATAATTCAACCTTGCTAATGGCATGATTGAGTGATGATTCAACAGTCACCGCGGGTGTTTGCTAGCTATGGCGGACAGGTGGGGCAGAATAGGACAGTATGAGTGATATTTTGTTTTAGTTTGAATTCAGTCACCCATTATATTGCAGCATAATTACATGGCAATGTGCACACAGTTTATTTAAACTCGTGACATGTGTAGTGTAGTAATTGTGTAGCCATGAAATTGTTTTTAGTGGACCTATTAAGGTTTATACATTGTACAATAGATAAATGTTTATACAAAATGAGATGGTTTAGTGAAAGAAATGTTTATTATATTCTGAAAATTGAAAAATTACACCTGGAAATGAGAATCAAACCTGGGACCTTTGGCTTAGTAGTCCGGGTTCGATTCTCGTGTCCAGGAGTCATTTTTTTTCAAATTTCAGAATATGATATCTAAATGGAGTAATCCTCACTAGAAGTATAAATAATAGCTTTGGCTATTTGATTCTTAAGTGTTTATTATGTCGACCTTTTAAGATCAAACAAGACGTCATCTGTGCTTATTGTAAATGGCATGGCAGATGTGATAAATTCGGATAGCATGTATCTAATAAACATCCCCAAGAAAAACCTAGAAGTAAGGATCAAGGGAATATTGCAAGTTTTGTAAAACTTAAATTATGTTATCAAGAAAAACTCGGTTGTAAATAGCGATAGTATTTCCCCTAGTGTGATTGATAGTGATAGACCTTACAATAGTGGTGAGTCTACGAAAACACGAGAAGTCTATGAAAATCAACAATTAAATCAAGGCATCCTGGAATTACACTCCACTGCCTCTTACTCTCAAGATGTAAAATTAAATGTTGGTACCGGTAGTTCTACTGGTATCAATGAACAATTAATAACAATATGTAATGCATACAAATAAATGGGAAGGTTGCTATTTATGGGAGACAGCTAAATTTTTTGTAAGGTAGGTACTTTAAAAATAACATGATTAAAAATATGTTTAAATTTGAATTTTCTAAACTATGTAGGAGGTAATAATCCTTATTCCCTTTAGCCTCTGTAAAATACTCAATGTTTTATTTTGAGCGCTATGGTTTTCGGGGAATTTTTTTATGAAAACGTTATGTTCTGGGGAAAAATCGGATCTCTGAATATACTCTTTATCCCTGATTTGACCGCAATATAGGAACATATTGTTTTAAATGAGAGTTGTTACACTACTGTGTTGCTGCTGAACTCTCAGGAAGCTACCACATAGTACTGCACTGTGACGGGATAGCCGGACAACCGAATAGCTGCAATTCCACATTCATTCAAGTGCAGGTGGTTATACTGTGTGGATGTGCTGGTCTGTTTCCTTGCTTCTGTTCGATATTGACAAATAATTTAATGCTCAATCTTTACTCTGAACTGATTGCGTTCCTAAATGTTGTTCTCTGTATGGTTATGTGCGGGCACATTATGTTGAACAATTCATCAAATGAATTTGTTGACATGCTCACAAAATTTTTCTTCATGTCATTGAATATTACCATAAAATGTGATAACGTTTTCGTTTGACTCTTATTCGGTATGGAGAATATGAACTCAATATTTACGTACTACTGGATCTTTCAATAATCCTTAAGCTTCAAGAGCACAAATAGCTTTTAATTTGGAAAACATTACTTATCACACTCTTCACCTACTGCTCTAGGTGAACTGGTGGGTTGCACTATCCTTTCCACCTGACAAATGTGACTTGTTGAGGCAATCCTGTCAAACTGGGCTAGTTTGGCCGGACTGGTGAAAAATCGTGGTATAACACCGGCCTTATCATTCCCAAAGCCAGAGGCTTGTAAATTGTTACTAATAGCTATACTCTGCAGAATATTGGTAGTTGTTAGAATCGTGAATTGTTGATTTATGGTGTTTTTCCAACAATAACTCATGGCCTGTGACAGGATAACGTTTACTCTGTTGGTTAACATTGCAAGAGAGCGGAACTGCAACATAAAATACAATAAAATACTAACATGTGTTTTACAAACTCATAATAATTCTTGTTGATGTTAATACATTAGAACTCCAACTATCCGGATTAGGCCTAATGAGTGCCGGACGTGATCCGGATATGCAGAAATCCGGATAGTTGGAATATACAAGGTAATTTTCCGAAATAAAATGCAAACTTTACTCTAAAATCACTTTTTTTTAAATGGTTTTTACAATAATACTGTGAAGTGGAATCACATTACAGTACTGTAGTAAAAAAAATACATTAAGTTTAAACTTATTGCTACTATAAAGAAATATACATTGAATTTGAATAATACAGTAGGCCTACAGTACTGTATATGTAAAAATTAAATTGGTACTCAATGTACATGTATACGGTGGTAATGTAATTTGAAAATATAATAGGATTAAATGTTCACTAAGGTGGACTGTGGAGGAAGAACAAATTATATTATTTCTCAATTCTCACTCATTTTCTGCATGACAAGCAAGAGGCAACTCTAGCATTCAATCTTATTCAGCTCATCATAATTCATATTTGTTCTTTCATCTTTGTTTATCAATACATCCTGATGTCTGACTGGGTGACGGGGTGAGTGGCGACCAGTCTACTACCCTTCCTTTATCAATGAGCAAGGTCATCACAAATTAAACAAAATAGTCTTTTGTAGAGCTCAATGAACTTATAGTAGCCCCATGGCTTCTTTGGTGTTGAGTGACAGCTTTGAAAAGTTATATACCTAAAGGTATATATCTAAATTTTGACTGTCAGAAGTCAACTGTGAGCTGTCAGTCAGCACCAAAGAAGCCATGGGGCTACTGTAGTTAACTCAAGAGTGCACCAGGCAGACGAAGCAGAAATTTTATGTGCGTTGTTGAAGCAGATGAATTATGGCAGCCCGTCCATTCTCCTATTGTTTGTCAATAGTTAAAAAATCTATCTTGATAGACTATGTAAACAATGAAAATAGTTAAAAAATGGCACATCTCAGAAGTGAATTATGGAAGTTTTTTTAAGAAGTTGGGTAGCGAAAAAGCATATTTTAAAATTTGTTTTAAAGTATAAAAAACCATTGGGATTTTCAATATTTAAATAAATATCAACGTATTATTATGATGCAAAATTTGAAACTATAATTATTAGATAAAAAAATTCTTTTCCAGTTTAAAATTTCGATACAGATGCATACTGTTATCGATACTTTTCTTTTGATACTATCATGGTATCAATATTTTTCTTTCGATACCACATCCCTACTGCTGAGATTCGTCCATTAGGCTTTGGAGAATTTCTTCATCATTTAAAATTTGAAATTCAGGGTCTGATGAATCACACTTCAACTACTCATTTATGTGATATGCATTGCACTCAGAACAGCCAGGAATTTTAATAATGAGGTTCTGGATGTCTTCATTTAATATTTCATGTTCAGCCTCATTTTAAATTTCTTGTTCAATTTCCTTTATACATTCTTCCTCTTCTTCTTTGCTACTTCCTTTTCTTTCTAGATTTGTTCTTTTGTCAAAATTCCATCAAGTTTATTGCATGTTCTCTTTAATGTTGTGGTTTTACCAAATTCCACGAGTTGGCTATCATGTAAGAACAGTCCTTTAAATCAATCTTATGGTGTGCTAGAGTGCCCTCTTCACCTTCATCTGCTAACAGCAACTTTCATAACAGTTGTCTTCTGTAATGTTGTTTCATGCACTCTATTACACCCTGGTCTATTGGTTGAAGTAAACTCGTTACATTTGGTGGCAGAAAGAGCACTTTAAAATACCCACTTTCTCTTTCCAAGAGGCTCTCAGAGGGATGAGTTGGCGCTTTATCGACGAATAACAACACATTCTTCTTTTTCCCCACTTCCTTTTGGTATTTTTTTACGACCAGAATAAACATTTATAGTCAAATCACTCTGTAAACAATGCAGTTGTCATCCATGATTTTGTTTGATTTTTGTACCCCAGGGAAAGGTTTTTAACATTTTTAAAAGCTCTGGGACTTTTAGATCTACCGATCAAAAACAAAGGCAGGTGATGACTGCCCGTTGAGTTGGTACAAGTAAGCACTGTCACTTGTTAATTTTGTGCCCAGGAGCACTATATTCTCTCTTTGAGGCCGAGGTTGTACGGGGTAAAGCCTTTCAATTAAGGCCTGTTTAATCGGCATTATACACAAACTCAGAGTCATAGTTTTTATTTTCAAACTGTTCAATGAATTTATCCTCAGCATTGTTGTCAGCAGTAAGTTTTTCACCACTCACATCATGCTCTCAAATGCTGTGCCTAGCCTTAAGATTACAAAGCCAACCATTACTTGCTTTGAATTCAGACAGACCACCGATCTTTTCAGCAAACATTATTGCTTTCTGACATATAATTGGGCCAGATAGAGGATTTCCAACTGACCGCTGCTGCAGAAACCATTTAAAAACAGCCTCCTCTAGTTCTTTATTTTCAGTGGTCCTCATCATTTCTCTAGACGAGCTTCCATCTTTACGTTCCAAAACAGAAATAATGTTCCTAATTGAAAAACTATTTTTCTTTAGAACAGGAATAGAAGATGTACTTTCATTATAAATTTCGGCCAATCGTTTACCATAGGGCCTACACTCCTTTTAGTTCTTCAATAATTTTCACTTTGTCATTCAATGACAAAACAACACATTTTCGTTTAGTCCTATACACCACAGCACTATACAGTAATACTGTACTCACAACATGTGAACAAACATTACACAAACAAAAAGTGTGAACAAACAACACAGCAAAATATAGCACAGTGTAAATCACAGAATAGACAGGAAGATATTGGGACATTGAGTCACCCTCACTAATAAAAGTGAGCTGAGAGACCTGTCAGAGGGTGGGGATGGCATGCTGCTTTGGAATGGCAGAGTGACTGGCCGGCGATTGCCATCGCCATTCGCGGTGACGCAGCATGACAAATTTCAGTACTGTACAGTACACTATTTTCCTTTTTTAGTATATCTTTTTATTTCCTGATAACGATCCCGATATTTGGCGGTCCGGATAGCTGAAGTTCAGATAAATGGAGTTCTACTGTAATTATAAGCTAACCCATCCTAACAACATAGCCTTCCACATGTCAGCCAAATGAAACTTAGGTTACATTATAATGAGTTATAGCTACTCTTTATTCACATTTTAAGAGTACCTAGATTTGTTTAGTAATTTATACCTGTACAATAAAATGAAGCACAAGCAAGGTATGGAAAAATCCCTACAACTTTAACTGCTTCCAAAAGTTAATTCAAAAATTAATAATATTACCATTCTAACCTACCGGTAAGTTATATGTGGTCTGACATTGATATAAGTTAAGTTAGTATGATAGATTGTAGTAATAAACCTTAAAACAATATAAGGTAGGCTATGTTTTAATATTATAAGTAGCCTAATTTAGTGTTTTATTCTGATTTGTGTTTTTGCTACTGTGTTGCCCATTTTGTATCTTGATGTTTCTTTAAAAGCTATGTTCCAGGAAGTGTAAACTGTAAAATTAATCTGCATATTAATGATAAGATGATTTCTTACTGTATATGCATATAATATCATATGAAGTATCACAGCATCAATAGCACTTTTGATTTCATAAAACAAAAACTTTTTAATCACTCATTTTTAATTGTATAGTACATAGGCCTACTAATATAATTTCTTTGAGTAATAATATTATTAAATGATTTTCAGGCAGCAACTTTATCAGATTATGATATCCAGCATAAATCACCTTTACAAAGGCGTGTTGTAAGTATGAGTGTTATTATTCTATTAATTGTATGGCCTATATTAAAAAAAAATTAACTTTCTGTGTATAGTATGTACACCTGCTTTTATATTAGTAGTTTACTCACTAGTCTTAGTTTTTGGTAGATTGGTAAACTTATTGAAAAAGAAACAATCTTAGTGGGGGTTTTCACTCTAACTTTAATGAAAAAAAATTGGAAAACTATTTTAAAGGTTTAATGACTATTATGTTATATTAGGGTTGATTAAGGGGATATCATAATTAAAAATGTGTATTTTATGGTGAGAGGGTGGAGAAAATTCACTAAACAAATCCTTCCCATTTATAATTGTGTGCCAACTTTGCTCTTGCGTAAAGGCCAAGATAAGCTATACTTTTAAAATTAATTATTTTCATATAACTTTGATAAATTTATCATATTTCCTGTGGGCTACAGATGAGAATAATCAAAGATACTGAAATAGGCTATTCAAAATATATTGTTTTACACTTAAATAAAAAATACGCTAGGTATTTTGAATAACAACAATTGTATACTACCTTGCAACAATCCTTTAGTTTTTAAAACATCACTTAGCATCTCATACAATACACTTGACTGCTGAAATGAATAAAAAAAATATGTTTTTCCAATGATTCAATTATCACCAGCTGGTAAAAAACTGAATTGTTTGTGTTTTATCTTGTGTTTAGCAAATCCAAAGAATTGGACAAGTACACTATTTATTCAAGGCCTATGTATTAAGATGACATTTGGTTTAGTTTTGGTGTTAAAACAACAATAAAATATACTTCTAAAGAGCCAATGTCTGCTAAAATAAGATCAGAAGCTGCATTTAAACTACACAGGCCTGCAACATCTCAATTTCAATTTTCAAAAAAATTGAGCCACTGAAAATTGTCTGTAATGTAATGAGTGATTCTTATACTTTTTGGTATGCTGGTTTCAAATATAGCCTCTATTTTTCTCTATCACAAGGATTTTTCACAAAATGCATAATAAAATATGGAAAAAGAGCCTATTATATGTATGTTGGTTAACCCTTTTGCTGCATATTTAATTTCTACTTCTTACCTTCAAAAATTCAAACTCTGAAAATTTGTGTAGTGATTATGATTATGATCAAATAATGTGATTTTCAACTAGTAGGCTTAATGCATTTTAAATATTAAACTTAGCACCACGTTGTCTATAAATCACATAATAATATATATTTTGTATCGATAACATTTTATACATCACATATTATTTATGTCACATTTTACTTAAATGCAATGTTATTATGATATAAGAACTATTCTTTATTTTACTTGCAGCCCACAATAGTGTCAAACCAATTGCTAAATGAGGATTTGACAAGCCTAATATTGGCCTAATATAGGATAGGCGAATATAATAAAAAGAAAACTTTTGAAAATTAAGTTATATCAACACAACTTGAAAATTTTTGTGCTACATTGGTGCTTTCCCCAGTGTAGTATATAAGATCATATATTTGTGTTAGGCATGGTTTCAAAATAGGAAATAGGTAAAGAACAAAATAAAATAGCAATAGAAGAAATAAAATAAATTTTAAAACTCACCGAATTATTGAATTTTCCAATTGCTTTACCAAACAAATATTATATTTGTTACACTTCACATGGCACAAATTCATCAATCATAAATAAAATGTTACTAACACAGAATAACTGGACACTAACCAATCCCTCAACAATGCTTTCTGCCACATAAATATTGAACATGTGCTACAAGTAGTGAAATGCGGAAGTAAACAAGCGGTACTATTGTTATGATTTAATGGAATTTACAGTTCTTGAAACTAACACCAGATGTCAGAGGCGCACGGGCATGCTAGTATGAAAAATTCAGCGGTCTAACACACTTGTGACTATTTCTGACTGTTGGAGAAAAGGTAGATAAAGTTTATACGTCATGGGGTAAAGTCGATTTCCGCAGTCAATGGCTATAATGCTGAGACTGGATACATCCATTTATTGAAGCAAAAGGGTTAAAACATTTATTTAAAAAAAGGTCAAAAGGATTAAAACATTTATTTAAAAAAAGTTTTATTTACAAAATTATTGATGGAAAACCATTCTCAATACTTAATTGGTTTTATAAGTCCTTATACAGTCTTTATCTTTTACCCTTAACGCTCCTTTTCAAACTTTTTCTCTTGTAGACTGCTTTTGGATCTTTTCTGTGTAACATCCAACTGTAGTCCGCCATCATGTTAATGTTCCATCTACCCTGGTATTTGTGTTCCATCTCCTTGATATCTTGATGTAATCTTTCCCCCTGCTCTTCACTTAAAGCACGAAGATTTTCAGGAAAATAATCCAAATGAGAATTCAGGAAGTGTACTTTCAAACTCATCGAACAACCCAAGTCTTTGAATTTCATGAGCGCATGTTTGTCACAATACACTTGAAGTTGGGGTATTTATAGTTTCCAAGAAATTTTGTTACAACTTCTTTGAAAGTTTTGCAGCCATCTTTTTCAATAATTTCCATTTTAGCTTCAAAGACTTTGTCTTTCAGAAGTTTACGAATATCTGGGCAGACAAAAACATCTTCTTTCAGTTTCGCTTCTGAAAGCCCCGAAAACCTGTTACACAACCATTTTAAACACTCTCCTTCTTTCGACAAAGCCTTTACAAATTGTTTCATCAAACCAAGCTTGATATGAAGGAGATTAAGGAGGCCTTTTCTTGGATCAACTAAAGTTTCCCCTATTAAATTTTTGCTCCCAGGTTCTAATGCAGCCCTAAGTGGCCACTTTTATTTGATCCAGTGTTGCCTCCTATCTCGGCTATCTCATTCACTCAAGAAGCAGGGTTATTTAGTTCATCCTCCCTGCTGTCCGAGAAGCATGGAAAGTAGCTTAAGATCGCCGCATATCGTCCATTCATGTTCCTTGTAGTTCAGTTTGATGATAATTAAGGATAAATTCTTGTAGTATTCTTTCAAATACACAGAATGCCCTACTGGTACTGAAGCATATTTTTTTACCATTATTGAGAAGCACTCCTTTGAAACTTCTTTTTAATGAATAAATATAAAGCTTCCACTCGTTCACGCCATTCTGTATGTTAAAGCTCGCCATCAGTCCAGGGTCATCACTACAGTAAACCAGGTCACCATCATGAGAAAAGTATATAATGAAATAGTTTTCTCGTTTTCTGAACCATTAGAAATAGGTACCAGGAGCCAATAAGTTCTTTTCCATTAGTCAAGAGCCTAATAGTTCTGAAGAACCCTTAGGCAGAGCCAAGTCTCTGACTAAATAGTTTAACTAGAGCTGTGAAAAAAGTTGGGCTTGTTGCTGTCCGAGACATCTTGAAAGTCTTTATCAAAATCTTGGGATTCTTGATCAGAGTCATTGGGTGTCTCTTCTAGTTTGTCTGGAGGTTTAGGTACGGGTATTCCTCGACCATGAGGTACAAGGCATATAGCTGATGGGAGGTTTGGATATAAAATGTCTTTCTTATTTTTTAGATTGAACCCCTGCAAGTTACTCGAAGAAAAGTAGCAGTCATCATTGATTTCGGGGCTCCCTCCAAATCATTGGAACCCCAAAACGGAAAGATTTTCTCTTACCTTTAGACCACTGTCTTGAGTTCTTCTCACACGAATACAACACAATTTATGTGGGGCCTATAGCTTATCCTGGTCACCAAGTTTCACACCGAAATACACAAAGTACACTTTTTTTAACAAAGTCTGTGATTTTTTTTTTGCTGTCTCTTCACAACAAAGTTTCCACAATTGTAACAACTGTCAGGTGAATTAAGACAGCCCTTTGCAGCCATTTATTACACTTAAAAACTCAGATTAAAACCACAAATTAAACTCAACCACTAAGGAAAAAAAGTAAACTTCTGTATAAATTTACACTGGATATGACAAAACCTTGTCCGTTAAAGATCATATTGAAACTGAAAAGACATTCAAAAAATGAAATTAAAGAATGTGTAGAGGGGAAAACAAATAGGAAGTGAATCGTCACCTTTTCTCACTGACTGTGGAGAGGAGAAGAAAAAAAGTAATTCATCACTTTATATCTCTGTTTAATAAACTGAGTAAACACAGATGTTTTTCAATTTCTTTTGAGGATGAGTCATGTCATCACCATTTATTGTCAACAAATAACCACGCCCTCCTCCTCCCTATAATCCCTATTTATTATAACAATAAAAACAATTGATTAAAAGATACATACCGGTAATGAAAATTTGGTTTACAAGCTTAATACAGTTAATTGGGGGATATTGAAAGGTAAATTTTGAGTTTGTGAAAAATTGGTATGGGATGGAATTTTTTTTAACAATTTTTACTGAAATCAGTGTCCAAAAATCTCTTAAGAATCAGTTATTAATTTCCAAACAATTTTTCCATTGCAGGCTTGTAAATTATTTTAAGTGTGTCACAAAACATTCATTATTAATCTCTTTTCTAACACAATTTAAAGTGAAAATGTCTACTTTCTCACAAATTTAATATCTCTGACACAATTCCACGAATATAAAAAATATCCCTTTACTGATGATGCTCAGATAAATAAAATGAAATTACCCACAAAATCTAATGTTCAAAATATTGTTTAGCCATAATCAAAAACAAATATTTACAGGCACCAATTCCTAAAGCTCAGTATGGTGGACGTCATACAGTAACCATGTTGCCAGGTGCTGGTATTGGACCAGAATTAATGAACTATGTTAAGGAAGTTTTTCGGTAAGTTTATGTTCAAGTTCAGTATTATAATGTTTGTTTGCAAGTTTAATTTTTATATACCTTCTCAAGTTAAGACAATAAATGTTCAAGTCACAGAATTTAGATATTTGCTTTGGAATTTAAGAAATACCTAATCCTATTAACATTATTATTAATAATATTCATATTCCTTTAATTTGAAATATAATCTGGGTTGTTTACAATATTAATTAGAGCATACATGCACATATTGTGGTGAGTCACTAACAGCAGCATCCACTCGATATGTATAGCTCGACTTCAGGTTCACGCCATGGAGGTTTATGGTGCCCAAAAGGTTGTACTCACATTAAACCCCATGCTTAATTCTACAGAAATTATTGTTAAAATCCTGGCTGTGTGCATTTTTTTATATACCTGATTATTGACTAGTTTTTTCCTGTTTTCCGTGACAATTCCACAGCATAGCCTGCAAACTAGCCTTCTCATCCTCACTCTTTAAGTTATAATATTCAAATAAAAGGTATGACAGAATCCCACAAACTTTCTCATATTGTGTATTATGAATTTGGAGAAAATGTTCAAAAATAGGATTTGAGAAAACTACCCATAAATATGATTTCTTCATAAAATATACACATAATTTTGTTAATCACAATAATCACTCCTTATATATAAATTTTAAATCAAATTTTTCAAGTATTCTTTAACAAAATTCTAATTTTCAAAAATATATTATTTGTAAGCTATCCTAAAATTATTTGTTATTTGTAAAGATTAAAACTTATTCTTATCTATTATGAAAAACTATTCACATATCCCCATTTTTTATTCAATCTTGAAGGTAAAGTTCAAAAAAATTAAATTTTCTATAATTTGTTTTAAGTAAACTACCATTAAATTCATTTATTTAGATAAAAAAGATGGATTATTATTTATATGTAAAATAGTTAATAGTCCATTACCAATTTTTATCCAAATCATTACATAGCGATTTAATAAAAATAAAATTTTACAAAAATAGCCATTAGTTAACCAAAAATAAATAATTTAAAAAAAGTATACATAACTTAAGTGTCAGAAAAAAAGTTTAAGTTCACCCTTACAATATTAAAAATATTAACTAATTTGTTTACTGGTCTTACAAACATTTTTCTTTATTACCTCTCTCTTAATTTTATGATTATATACACTGGATATTAAAGATTTTGGTGATAATAAAATTACTGTAGCTCAAAGGTTCAGAAGTTAAGCATTTTTTAAGATACTAAGGTCCACAACTAAAAACAACCGAAAATACACATTTTTTAAAAAAAGAAAAAATTTTAGTTCAATAATGGGTGGACATAGAGCTATGGTTTTTGGTCTCCAAAAAGTTTTAACACAAAGCTTAAAAATTAAATAACCATATATTTTTTTACCAAACTAGCACTTTAACTTTTAAGTGGCCTAATTTTTTTTAATCAAGAGAAAAATGATGACTTCTTAAGATTTTTATTAGCTACATTTAAAATTACTTCTTTTTTCTTAGTCCTAGCATTATGTTATTTCTTATCTTTATGGAAGTGGGTTGACACACCTGTTTCATCAGTTCCCTCCAATCAGCTGAGTTTAATGTGATCATTTTGAGGTTATTGTATGCATTTTGTTTTTGTAAGTCTAGATGGGGAAAAAATCAGTTATCAGACCAAATTATTTGGAGAATCATTGATTTTTTGAAGGCTGGAAAGTCACGAAGACAAATTGTTGATATTGTATGAGTGTCTAAAACATGTGTGCAACAAGCAATCAAGTGATATAATGAGTTTGGAACCAATACCAACCGGCCTAAGGCAGGCTAGGCTGTCCGAGGAAAACATCTCTAAGACAAGACCATAGACTGTTGCAGCTTTGTAAAAAAGATAGAAATGCTAGCTGCAGTGATCTTCTCAGGGAACTGAATTCTTCATGTGATAATATTAATATAACTGAGAGAAATGTGTGCAACTGTTTGAATAAAGCAGGGCTAGGTTCCTATTTTGCATTTGGCAAACCTCTGTTAAATGAGAAATACAAAAAACGACGACTTCAGTTTTGCAGGGAACTTTTAAGGTGGCTTAAAGAAGCTTGGGAGAGAGTAAGTTTTTCAGATGAGTGTTGCTTTGAACTATTTCCTCGATGTAAGGTTGGGGTTCGCAGAACAAGAAAATAAAAATTTCTGCCGGCCTGTGTTGCCCCTGCAGTCCAACAAGGTGGTGATGCAATCATGATCTGGGGTTGCATCACTTCAGAGGGGCCTGGAGACTATGGTTGTGAATGGTGCTATGAACAATGACAAATATTGTGAAACTTTGTAGGAAACTGATTCCTTCAGCACATAAGCTCCTTGGGGAAATTACCTCTACCAGCAGGTCTAAGGCAACAAGGACATAGTTTGATACCCAGGACATTGAACTGCTTCCCTGGCCACCACGTAGTCCAAACCTCAACCCATTTGAAAATCTATGGAACACCATAGCATATCAATTGGCAAAGCAGAAGCCCAAAAACGGAGCAGAACTGAGACTGGCAGTCCAAAACCTATGGCAAAAAAAAAGTGACGCATGAAGAATGTAGGAAGCTGATCCACTCCATGCCTGACAGGATCAAAGCATGCTAAAAGGCTAGAGGGGATCCTATTGACTACTAAACCTGGGAATGTAAAAAATTTTTTTTTAAATTATCTGTGTCCTATTGATTATTAAACATTATAATGCAACCTAAACTATTTTTTTGTAACATTCTGAGTAAATAAAAATATTGAAATGTGGGAAAATTGGGTTTTTAATGGGTGGTCTTAAACTTTTTTCTGACACTGTATTTAGCAGAAACCAATCACAAAACAAGCAAACAAAATCTTTGTAACTATTCAAATTAAAAAAAAGTCATCATTATACTAACCATCAGTGGCGTGCAGTGACTTTTCTCAAAGAGGACTAGGTTTGAAGACACCTTTCACTATGGGGCTAAAGAGGAAGACTCCAAATAATGTACAATAGCAAAAACACTTTTACAGGTCATAGGGTAGGCAATTTAGCTCCCTTCTATCGATTCACAATATTCAAACATGGCATAAACAAACAAATACATAAATATATAAATTAAACAAAGACATGAATAAAAATAAACAAATAAGTAAATAAAAAAATAATATTTGAATCTTACCTTTATTTCTATTTTAGCGCAATCCTTCTTACTCCTTTCTGAATGAATTTGTTGATAACAGTGTCATAGAATGATGGTTGATTCTGCAGTTCATCTAGCAAGCCTTTTTCAACTGACAACAGGGAAAGCCTGGAGTGCCTATTCTCACACTGGGTGTTACGCAGTTGTCTTAATACGTTTCAAACAAGAGACTGGTATTGTTGATACCAAACAACACAATTTATATGGTTCTTGGATGTATAATTCTTCCAGGAACTTCATAATTTCAGTCACAGTTTTGTCTGAGAAGTCTTATAGTATGCAAACTGACACTAATTCACTCCAAAAATTGCCAAAATTGAAAAGACTACCACAGCTTGACTCAAGGGACAAAAATAAATTGTCAGGAAATTGAGATTTGAAGCTTTGAGATTGTTTTGAATTTTGCAGCTCAATAAATTGCAGTTCATTAAGATCTTGAAACCTCAGCTCCATTTTCCCAACCATGGTGTCAATAATTTCATTATGAAGACGCACATATTTATTTCTGGGATTCAATGAGTCATCTTCTTCTCTACATCTCTTCTTAGGAGCTTCCACATTGTCATCATCTTCTAATTTTCTATAAGTCTCTTCAAAGTCGTTTCTAGCATCTTTGAGGTGAGAAATCGTCTTTTTTACTTCATCAATGCAGTATTTCACATCAAAAGTTTTGGTTTGAAGAATTTTGAATAATGTGTTGGTGAGAGAAAATATGTTGGTGAAAACCTTCAGTAGAAAGACTAAATTGAAATCTTTCAATGATGACGAATACCCTTTAGCAATCACGAAAGCATCAGTATTCCAACTATCTGGATTTTATGCAATATTCTTAAAATCTGTACGAGCTATGTTTTATTTTCATTCACCATGCTCACATTTCTGTAATTGTAATTCCACCTTGTATCGGGAACTGTTGGAAACTGATTCTTTACCTCAGATTGATTAAGAGCGTTAATGCGTTTCGATGAATGTGAAAAGAAATTTGGAATGCCATTCACTGTCTTAAAAAATATCTTGCATTCTGTTATATGATTCACAGACTGAGAAAGAACTAGATTGAGTTTGTGAGCATAACAGTGGATGAAGAGTGCACCTGGGCACCTCTTTTTCACAAGACTCTGTACACCATCTAAATGTCCAGAAAATTTAGCGGCTCCATCATATGCTTGTGCTACAAATTTTTCTTACAATTGAAACGAGAAAGGATTTGAAAAACATGCTCACTTAAAATAATTGCAGTGCGATCACTGCTGACATCTGAAAAACCAATAAATCTTTCATAAATGTTGCCATCTATCACATATTGAAGGACTGTCGAAAGTTGAGAGAGCTTTGCAACGTCTGTAGTTTCATCCAACATTAGTGCTAGAAAAAATCCATCATTTATTTCCAACATAATCTTATCCAAAATTACATCACCAGTACATTCAATGATGTTGTTTTGAATTTTGTTGTAGGTTCCTTTAAGCGCCCCTCTACTCTGGAGATGAAAATCCAATTTACTATCATATTTAGAAAGTAACTACATTAGTTATATGTAGTTTCCCCGGTTAAGGGAATCTTCCCATTCGCCGTGACCTATGAATGGCAGCTTTTATTTAGCCTAAAAACAGCACACATCAATAATTAATCGTTTCATTAGTTCCCGGTTTGAATCAAATTCTGCATTATATTTTAAAAGTCTAACCTTTTTTGCTCACTCAGCTGAAAATATATTCTGGTTTTCCCGAAAGTTCTTAATTTAGTTATTGCGGATAGGTGTGAGTGAGTCTTTTCATGGCGCATCTTGGCTTTGTGAAAATTGCTGATATCACAAAAGCCGTTATTATTCCACACTGCCTTATTTGTTTCGAACAACACACAAGGCCAACAATACAGCCCGTTTCTTGATTTGAATGCAGTTAACTATTTTGAAGAAGTATAATATTCTGTTTTGAAATGACGTGTATAGTCTTTCGTTTTTGTTTTAGAAGAAATGTCTGGATTTGGCCTACCTTTCATTATTACTTGCTGTTTTTCTTCAAAAGTGAGGGCTCCAAATAAAACTGCGAATAATTGGCCGAGACCACAGCTTTGAGAAAGGTGATCGGCACTGCTACAGCTCACTGAACTACCTTCCCTAACCCTGCTACTTGTCTCAGGTCTCTTCCCCAAGCTTTGTTTTGAGGGAAGAGTATCCAAATCTGAGTCTCCTTCCATATTTCACACTTTCAAACACTGTCAAACTAAATTGGCAATCACACTTTAACACTTCACAAGATCTTTTTCATTGTTTGGAACAATTACATAAGCTTAGCAACCACAACACTACCAGTTATAAGAAGCAAACAAAAATTATATTTACTTGTGACAGAATGCCAAGCGTTAGTACATAATATTACTATACAAACGGACTAGGAGGGCTCCAACTGGTCCTCTACCCGGGGAGAGCCGATAAGATTAGGGTGCTTCCGATGCTAGGTCGGAGAGGGTAAAGGGGCCGCACAAATAGTGAGAATATCATTGTGTATTGTGACGGCGCTTCTGATGTTAGTGTGTTGTCATTGAAAAGAGGGGAGGGGGGTGGGGGCAACGCACATATAGCTAGGATATCGTTAAGTATTGTGATGCAAATTGAGACTCGAATAGATTTTATTTGATGCTTTTATTTCCTGTTAAAATTTAACTCAAAATAAATAAATTAAAAATGTCTGGGGACTAGCCTAGTCCTACTAGTCCATTGGCCAATGCTACCCATAATAGAATTATCCCCTCAGAAACAAGTATACAGCTTTACTTGTCATGCTATTGTCAAGAACTCTCTAGATAGACATTATAAGCAAAATCATTTTAGCCATTTTCAAAATAATTTGAACTTTTAAAAATTATTCATCAATATTGAATTTCTACCCAAAATGTATTTATTTACATTCTACAAATTTCAGCTCTTGGCTGGTCTTACAATTTGAGAGTTACTTATGCTAATGTTATTCTAAATATTACAAGAGGTTGAGTGTTATATTAAAACTTAATTGTTAATAGCCTACTATCTTGATTATAGTTTTGTATAGACATGTGATTCTCCATTTTATAAATTTTGGTTGCCCAGCATATGATTCTTCCACCTTTTAATGAAAGTATTAACAGGTTTTTAAACCTTTAAAATCTGATGGTATAGCATTCCAAATCCTAGCCGCCTGAAAGGTAAATAATTTTTCAGAGTTTTTAGTTCGATGTTTGGGTACTTGTAGAGAATTTCTATTTTGTGTTTTATATTTATGTATGGAAGATATTTCGGTCACTTCTGAGTAGAGATGAGACGGGCATTTCGATTCTATAATTTTATAAAGCCGTGAACTAAAACTCAAAATATGTCAGTTTTCCATATTGAGTCACTTTTATCTTTTTAGGTGATTGCTAATGTAAGGCCCTGTTTATAAGTTGCTTCTAGTAAGACGTTTATCCATTTCCTGACATTATGTTACATCCTTTCTTGAGCCAGCGGGTGCGACCTTGGACCTTGTTCTCTTATTATATAGACTCAAACTTATAAGTTTTAGATTGAATGTGGTTATCAGTATTCGATAGCCAACGAGTCTAAGGAGATCTAGAAAAATCACTGGCTGCTGACTTCGCCGCTTAGGGTTGAACCAGGCCCCTCAGGCCACCACGCGGGGTCATTGAGGATTGCACACACATTGATTTCAGTCTGTCTGTTGTACCTATTGTATTGTAGAATAGTATTTCACTTAATTAAATAGAACTCTTTGTACACTGCCTTGTAATTCACAAACTTTCTCCTCCCATGCTCTACTCATTCCATCAAAGTAACCCCATATGCTCAGGGGTAGCCATCCAGAGTCACATAAGTCACTAAGACCCCCCAATTCCACAGTAGCTAGTAGTTAGAGCGGACACCATCGGGCCGCCGTGTGAAAAGGGAGGGTTTTTCACAAACATGATAATATTTTTTAGGTTAAAAATAAATCTTAGATAGGAGTTTTGGAATTTTTAGAGTATAGATTGTTAATTGTCACATCAAACATCCCCAAGATACCCATTTGGAACAAAATCTTTAGGCCATGTTTTAAATAACCCTATTTCAAGTTTTTCAAAAATCAATCATCGGTAAACTTACCTATACATGATGTTTTACCCCCAAAACAAGTATACACTTATTTGTCATGTCAAACATGCCCAAGATACACATTTGGAACCAAATTGCTTAAACCATTGGTAAAATATTTCAGGTTTTTGAAAAATCGGTCATCATTAAACTACCCTCTAATGAATTTTCGCTCAAAACCCAATTAAATAGTGCTATTTTTAATATCAAACAAATCCTAAATATGTATTTTAGTCAGTCAGAATTGTTAAAACAATTTATAAAATTTGGAATTTGATTTTTTTTTTCATAGGCCAAACTATCTTTAATTGAAGGGCTATGTTTAAAAAACACTTTTTGTGGTATTGTAACGTCCAGATATCAAGTCTGAACAAAATCCATCCAACCTTTTGAGTTTGTGTTCTCTCATAAAATGTTATTATCTCTAGATCAATTATTTTCACGTTCACATTACTTTCTATTGTTATGGGAAAGTAAAAACATGATTACAATGTTTATTTAAAATTAATAGTTTTTGTTTGAGGCTTATGTCTCCAATTCTCTTTTAAAACATTCTCATCTTTTTGGCCTCAAACAGGAAAATGCATCAATTAGATACATACAATCAACTATGTTTATCTAGAAACTGACATCACCATTAAGTGTTAGTAACATTAATGTTTAGTCAATAAAAGAAAGGGAAGCAATGCACCCATATAAAGAAACAATGGAAGAAAGGAAAATAAGAGAAAATTAAAGTGTAAAAATCGATAAATCAGAAAGCACATCAAACCAGAATTATTAATAGTTACGGTGGCAGCCCTCCTTGTGTAGAACAGCTGCATCTTTTTCTTTTTCAACTTTACCGGTTAGACAAGGCTTGTTCCTTATCATGTAAATATTATTTTTCTGGGTCTGTCCAGCCCTCATCTTGGAAAGGGAAGCAGCATTTATCTAAATGAGTTATAGCAAAATTTAGTTATGTGAATGATGTAAAATTGTGTGTAATTTTCAGTTAAAATTATATTTTTGGATTTTTTTTTTGTAAAATTTGATAGTTATACCTCTAATTATGTGGTTTTTTTTTTCAAAATAATGTATCTGTTACCAATTTACGGTAAGCTTATTTTATCTTAGAAGAATATAAACGCTTGTTTTATCCTCCAATGGAAGTGTTTTGTTTCTTTGCATACAGAAGTAGAATGAATGACAAATTTAACGGTAGAAGAGGAGTACTACTGTGTCATATTAGTATTTTGAAGCATATTTTTTGTCCCAGTCTTTGAGAAAAGAAATAAAATAATTGAAATAGGCAGACCCACTCCATGTTTAAAAAATTTATCAACTAAAAATAAACATTTTCCTAGAGACATTTCAAAACACAATTGTTTGAAAGTGTTGAGTGAACTAAGGTGTCAGTTTGATGGAAATTAATATTCTTGGCCTTAATTACTATCTCCTGACATTAATTTCATATGATATAGATGGTATGGTATAATTCTGGATTCAGTAATATGAATAATATTCCCAAAGCAGTAAGTCAAAATCATTTGCTGACTGTAATCCAAGAGAAAACATTTGGCAAATTGTGAATTGACCATCAGTTAGACGAGCAAGCAAAAATATGTAACTTGAAATACAACAAAGTTGTTGAAAAAAATTAAGAAATCTAGACCAGATTTATAGATATTGTTGGCTATCTTAGAGACAGCAAGAACATGCCATTACAGGGCATGATGAGTGTGATGATTTTGCCACTAAAGATGATGTAGAGCTCATTGAACTATTTAGGAAGTATTGCAACAATTTAAAATGCCATCTTGAACTGGCAACTGTTTTCAAAGGTACTTCAAATTTAATTCACAATCATTTAATTACTTCAGCTAGATGTATTGTGCTGGAAAATACTAAACATTAAATTGGACAAGCTTCCTTTGTGGCTCTAGTTTTGAATGAAACTACAGATGTAAGCAATATTTCTCAATTGTCCACAGTCATTGGTTACATCACATCAGATTAAAAATTACGGTAACACTTTTTAGGATTTATTTATATCACAGAAGGCAGGTCATCAGAGGCTCTCTACATTATAGTTTGTCACTGTGTTGAGGAGTATGATTATGGTGCTAAGCTTGTTGCTCAGAGCTGTTATGGCGAGATGTTTAAGTTGACAACGCTAGAGTGAAGAAAACTTTTCCCGAATTTTTATATGCGCATTGCTTTGTCCATAGGTTAAATTTGGCTCCATGACAAACTGTGTAACAAATAAAAGAGTATAAAATAGGTTTATGGCATTCAAGGGAATAGCATCATTTTCCTCTTAGACCTCAAAAGTGAACACTTGCGTTAAACACTGAAATATAAAAGAGATTCTGAAAGTGGCTCTAACTCAATGGATTTAAAATGGAGGATGATTACAACATGTATTTGAATCCCTGCAACCACTGCTCATTGATCCTAAGGGTACGGCTAGACTGGGTGAGCAAATGACTAAGAAATAAAATAAAACACATTGGTTATGAGAGGTGGCCAGAGTTGAACGAGCGAGTGACCGAGCGCACATGCTTGAAAGAGAGAACTGGTTCTAATTTCCGAGCATGCATGCTTGAAAGATAGAACTGGTTCTAATTTCAGAACATACATGCTTGAAAGATAGAACTGGTTCTAGTTTTCTTCAAGCATGTGCGCTTGAGCCGGTACAGTCTTATTATACAGGCACTAGGCAATATTATTGTATGTTGGTTCATTGAGTGCTAGGAAAACTTCTCACTTTGACATGATATTTGAATTTTTGATAGTAATGGATAGGTTTAGCACACTTGCTACTAATGACCTAATTTAATTGGTAAGTTCATAAACCATATATATATGTAAAACTGAAATGTTAAAATACTTCAATATTATAATCAAATTGGGCCATTACAAATAAGAATCACCATTAGCACAGATAGAGGATGGGAAAACCATAGCAATAAATCACTTGCCAAAAACCATTCTCAGTTCACTGAGCCAAGATTCGAACCTTTGCCTCCTCATCAACAACTATTGAGAGTGATCTGCTAATCACGCACTCGCTTGCTCGCCAGTTTGGCCACACAGTGCCTCGCTCGCACGCTTGTCAGGCTGAACCCCGATGGAAATTTGGTTTCCAAAACCTATAATACTTCACCTGGCTTTCTACCACTGCTTACAGATTTTAATATTGACTTTTTTTTAAGGGTTTTTTCAGAAATTTTCCTCTCACTCATCAGTTATTTTACATTCTTCAAACAAAATCAAATAACATGAGCTATTAATTTTAAAAGGATTCAGAGTTTCATAGAGTACTTGAAGATAGAAGGAACAAATTAAGAAAAAAATAAATAAAGGTTGATAATGTTTGAGATTTAAAGATTACTTGCCAGGGAGTTTTCTTTTATGCACTAGACAATATCACTTAGCGGCTGGACATTACTTGTGAAAACTTGGTCATTATTATTTCTTCAACTCTTAAATAATAAACATTATGCATTTAAAAAAGAATTTTCAAATATCACATTTCAATCTCTAAAAAGACAGTTATGGTAAATATTTTGACTTTGTTTCCTTGTACTCTCAGCTTACTGTGACATGTATTTCAGAAGAACTAATAAATGCAAGTTTAGGAGAGTGGCTGCCATTTCTAAAAGAAAGTGGTTTGGACAGAGCCTACAATGAAGTATTCAAACTGTGTGAACTATTAATGATAATCCCTGCTACTAGTGTTTCTGTTGAACTTAGTTTTTCAGTTTTGAAGAGTGTCCAAATTGGCAATGATTTCGAAAAAAAAGGGCCTACTTAAACAATTGATGGAACAAATTTCTGAGCTTTTAACTGTATTATTGACAACCTTACAATAAAAAAATATTATCTTGCAGTTCAATTAAACTAAGGTAGAATAAACATTTTTTTTATTTTTACTTCTAGCTTAAAACAGTTTAAATTCAAAAATATCATTTAAAATCAGTAGGGCCAATATTCACTTTTAATTTAATGATTGATTAAGATTTACAACTTCACCATTTATTAGGTTTTAATTCCATCAATATTATATGTCACTCCCTTTTGCCCTTTTTCTCCAAAATACTTGGTTGTATAGCAAAAATGGGCTTGAGGAAGGACCAATGGGACCTCCCAATTAAACTAGGGCCCATCAAACCCCCTCCCTATACTGTAACCTTATTGCACCCCTCTGTCCAGAATTGACCATACACCACTGTTTAGTAAGCTCATGAGATATATTGCTATCCCTGGTCTGTCAGCTTCAGGGGTAACAGGTTGATGTCTTGATGCAGTGTTGTCTCTGGGCGACGTTGTGTTCAGACACCGGTCTTGCTAGTAGGGGTAGGAAAAAGGTTGGCGGGAAGGTCCTGGCAACTTGAATCGCGATGGGAGGTAGGGTGATGGTCCCGGCAACATGAGGGGCGGTGGGACATGAGGAAGTGCCGGCAATGTTAATCGTGGCGGGACAAGAGGAAGTCCCGGTAAGGTGAGTCGCGGTGGTAGGTAAAGGAGCGAGAGGATATTAGACTATATTGCTCTTTCTAATTTTTGACAATTTACTTTAGCTCATTCAAACAGGTGGCACACCCTGGCTGGGTAGCCAGCCACTGACCGACTGGCCTCTGAGCAAGGAACCACCATGTTATTTACTCTCCGCTGCTGCCTGGCTTTATCCATTGGGAGAAAAGAGAGCTTCCCATTTGCACATAAGAACGTGATAGACATTGGCTACCAAGCGATTCAATAGAAAGAGGAGTCTTATTGGCACACTTGTCACAAATGGCTCAGAGAAGATTAAATGTGGAGCGGCTCAGAAATTAGAGAGGGTGGTTGGCACAGTCTATTCAAGTGCGGAGGAGAGACACAAGGGCCAAACAGTAAGGCACAACAATATTAGTGCTCAGGACTGACGTTTTGACTTGAACTTGATCAACACTTAGTTAGATCCACAACAAAAACCCAAACTCCTTTAAACTTCACCAATGACTTACTTTGTGGTTTCTTTATTTCCTTAATTGTATGTCTAAAAAAAATAATTGGTTATCTCAATTTTCCATCAATACATAACAAGTTTTCTTGGCATATTTAGATCTTAAACAGTTTATGTTTAAATGAGTTATTCATAAACAACAATATTTTTACCATATATTTTTATCTTATACCAACTAATCCTCCAGTATGAATCCTTTTGTTAAAAAAAATGCTGTATAGGTGTATTTAAACTTAATATTTTCAGGTATGCTGGAGTACCTGTAGATTTTGAAGTGGTTCAAATTGATCCTAAAAGTGAAACTAATGATGATTTGGACTATGCTATTACTACTATCAGACGAAATGGTGTGGCTATAAAAGGTGAGATGATGAGATGGACGTTTTGCTATGTTAGATACTTGAAATTTTTTTTTATAGAGCATTCCACTTCTCAGATTGCATTACAGGTACTTATAAACACTTAACGACTCTTTCTAATCCAGTGGTTTTGCCATTAAGGCTATTCTTTTTCCACTGACTAGTGTTGGCATTTTGTAGCTTAAAAATGAACATGGCTATTTCAATTAAAAAGCATGGTGTATAGAAATATTATATGGTTATTTCAATAAAATAACCATGGTATATTATATCATATTCACTGATGCATCTAGTGGAAGCAATAAACTCTCAAAACATTTTTTTTAAATTTTAAACTAGATTATATCCTAGTTTCCCAAAGTTCCCAAATATATCCCTCATGCCCCCTCAATAGTGTGGAAAAGTCAATAATGCTACGGTAGCTATTGTAATTTTCATAAAATTATCAAATATGTTTATAATATGAACAGGTAGTAAGACACGGTGATAAATAAAAAATTGTAGGGGATGTACCCTCTGTCTTCCCTGAAAGGTTGTAGCAGCACACTTTGGCCATATCTTTTAAGCTGCACCACAGGGTAACCATGTAAGGTAAGATTGCTAGCTTTCCACATAAATGAGGGGTACTTAATAGAAAAAGACAATTTTATGATTAAATATTTACTGTTGAGAAAATAATTCAACACTAACTAAAACTAAGATAATGTTTTGGTGCAATAATTGTGCCAATTGATTAAAATTTGCATCATATTTTTATATCATCTCTAGGGGATCGCCAAGGCAGCACTCAAGAGATGGTTTTAAATGTATTTTAGCACCATGATTTACTACCCCCTCGGGCTTTTAGCATATTTACTTAAGTAGGGTAGAAAGGAGGAGGGTATGATTTAGAGGAAATTTACTAGCATTTTTGTAGAGGTAGAGTCAGAAATCATTTATGAAAAAACTTAAAAAAAAAAATTCCATTGCATTAGGCTGAGGTTCCAACCCCGACCACGCCATCACCAGAAATTAAGTCTATTGTCCTAAAAATTCAACCACCAATGTGACAAGCACTGCAGTGATTGATGTTAGGATCATGATCAACTTAACATTCCCTTAACTTAACCAGAGTGTGTTCAGGTTTCATGTCAGCATATATCCCGAACGGGTAGTAAGATGTGGCGCTAAAAAAAATGCTTAAAATAATGTAAAAGACCGAGCAATACAAAAACAATGAATTTTAACTTTTGAAAATATAGTTTATAAATCAAGTATAGAAATAAAATAATAATTTATTTTACATGTTTTCTTCTGTTCACAATTTTGTTGACTACCACTTTGTTTGTAGTTTATCACTTAGCCTATTCTAAATTGGATCCATTACTACGTTTGTATTTTGTGTCGACTGGTTGACTATTGGCCACTTGATCCTCCTATACCTGAGTTTGTCAAGCAGTTGTCCCTCCTGGCCTTCCATCAGATTGTCGACCACTTTCTCCTACTCGTGTCTACTTCTTAAACCATGTCCAAATATTTGTTTTAATTTTGTTGGTCGGTTTTCTGTCGACCACTTGATTTTCCTATACTTGAGTTTGTTGAGCAGTTGCTCCAAATCGTGTTGACCACTTAACCCAACCCACCTTTCATATATATGTCTACATTTGGTTGACTGGTTGAATGTCGACCACATGATCCTTCTCCTGTTGACCATTTGACCCAAGCTAATTTCGCCTGTTGATCAGTTTTCTGTCAACCACATTGTACTCTCATTTCGATCACTTTCTTTACCTGCTCTTGAGGCAACATACCACACATCTCACCAGACTTTTGCTGACAATGAAATATTCTCTCATAGTGGGTTTTCAGTTTGTCCATTAAACTGCTACACATCCGATATAGCTGCATATTTATGTGGTAGAGATGAGGGAGATATAATCGGAAAAAAATGCCTGCATTTACGTAAAGAAAGAGTGGAAAACCATTAAAGAAAAACTGTACACTAAATCCTCCCAACTGGTTGCAAACTGAAGCAAACGATATTGAGGTCTTAAGCTGTGCGTCCACCAATGTGGGTATTTAGTAGATTGCTGTATACTACAAAAAATACTATTAATAGATTTTAAATCTTCTTTCCTGTTTAAAACTTCATACTCGAGCACTATGTTTGCAATGTATAAACTTGTCCATCAGTCACTTGGCCCAGTCTTAACTGGATCCATCTCAACGTTTGTCTACCAGTTAGTCCTCTCATGTTGACTAGTTGGTTGTCTGTCACTTTGCGTTCCTATGCATGAGTGCGTGAGCTTGCTGTCGGCCCCTTGACCCACCTAACCTTCCAAATATTTTTTTACAGCTTGTTGACCAGTTTATATGGTGCAAAGTAAAACATGAAAAAGTTGATATGCTAGAAACTTTTTCTTTCAACTTTTCAAGATAATATTGTATAAGAGAAATTATAAGAATAATTAAAAATTAATTTTGAAAAAGACTATGGGCCACTACTGCCCACTAACACGTAAGGTGTCGTTTTGAAGTAGTAAAGCTTGTTTCCCAATTTCATCTAAAATAAAGTGTTACTGTAAGGTTTGGATGGGTTTGAAACTTTAAAGACTAAAGATATGTCATATTATCCTCACCACATAATCTTTTTTCTAGCACCACGTCTTATTACCTTTTCAGGCATATGTACTAATTACACTAGTGAGTTAGTGATGAGGAAGGTTGAATTTAGAGGAAGTGTACTCTTATTTGTGTGAAGGGAGAGTGGAAATACATTTTGGAAAAACCATTCAATTTACCAAACCAGGAGTGACACCTTAAACCATGTGACCATTGATACAGGTCACATAATAATTAATATTGCTAACATATACAAAGTCTAGTCAATTTTACATTCATAAATTATTATTATTAGCCCCGCGTCATACTACCCGTTCGGGTTATACGCACTTACGCTAATGTGTAATGGTAGGGTGATTTTGAGATGAAATGGAGGACCTACAGTTTAACGTGGAATCCGAACCACGGTGGAGGCCTGGCATTCCCCACATTCACAAGATGTCTTGTCAGAGGTGAAGGAAGGGTTTGGTAATCAGATAAATCTGTGCCGGGACCGAGGATTGAACTCCGGCCGCCAGCACAGAAGTCTGACACCTTACCCCTAGACCACCAGGTCACCCTACATTCATAAAGAAACACTCACTTTCAAGCAGCCAAGTATGAGGCACCACCACGTATGGTTCTTTAAGCATTATCTCGCTAAATAATAAACACCCCCTACTCTCCTCCTCCTCTCCACCTGGCAATCTCTTTGCTGTCCCGAAGAATTGGTACAAAGGACAAAACTGTCTGCCACACAGCTTAAAACAGGTGAGTCACCACTACTTGACTTTGTTTAAACAGTTCAAAAGATTGGAGTAAATAATTGTTCTCCAAATGGTGATAATAGTTTGGCTTAAACCCCTAACTGACTGTGTAATAATTGTCCAATGATTGGCTCAGCATCGATCCGACCCTAATATAAACCAAATTTAAAAGTACTGACTAAGTCAGATCCAATTAAATGCAAATGTTCACTATGCACACTTTCCTTATACTAAAAGGTGGCAAGCTTACACTCCTTGTTTTCACTTTGGTGTAGCTTATAAAATAGGACCATAGTAAAATCCATCAAGATAAGACTTTAACCTTTCAGGGTAGACAAAATGTACATATTAAAATACTTATTTCTATAATAGTATGTAGAGATTCGTCTTTCTTTGGAATTGTATCAGGGTCACCAAGTAACTTAAATTGTTGCACCCTAGATTGAAAAGGAAGGATATTTTAGATAAATCTTCCTGCTCAACCCTATTCCAATGAACATTGTATTAAAATTATTAAATTGAATCAAAAATAATTTTTTATCAACTTAGAAAATTATTTTAAAAATTACTTATTATTACTTATAATTATTTTTATTCAATTTTAAAAACATGCTATTTTCATTTTCAAATTGTATATTGTTTTCATTTAAAAATGTTTAGTATTATTATAATTTCAAGTCTTTTTTTTTTCTATTCTAAAATTATGTTTTTGTTTATAAACGTTATAAATTAACTTCTATTTAAATTAATAAATAATATAAACAAATAACTTTCACTTATATAGGTAGCTAATTTTTAGTATAATTTATTTATTGAACTCAAACTTGACTATTCTTTGGGTTGTTTTGTCACAACTTTTTAATCTTGAAAAGCTATGGCACCACCCATGTAGGTGATAGAAAGAAAACTTTTTTCAGGACTTCTATGCCATATCGAAATTTATTTAAGAATTTTTTTAAACCTTACTAAAGAGGGTTTTAAAATAGTAATCTTATTTTTGTTTGATATTCACTTGCCCTGACAAAATAACCTGATCCACATGCACCAGCATTGTAACAATATATGTATATATATTTCTCAAATGTCTTATTACACTAATTTCACCATACTCTTAACCTTTTTCTTTGTGTAGTAAAAAGGACCAACGTGGTGACTATATGTGTATTGTGCTGCTCATAACATTTGAACTAATACATTTATTTTGAATAAACTTGGATCGTACATCAGTACTCTGTGGAATACCTCTTGGGTTTAGTTCTTGATCTTATTTTGGCCAGCCATTTTTGTATTGGGTGAGTACAAGTTAAAAAAGAAAAATCAGACAAATGCCTTTATAAAATAAACATAATGTAGTTACACTTATAAAACTATCATGCCTTTATTCACATTATTCAACTAAAAATAACCTATTGAGTTATGTCTAAATATTTTAGAAACATGAGTTGGCTAGCACACATATGTATGACTAGAAAGGAGGTGAGTGAAACAATAGCAACCATATGCTAGGGCTGGCATAAGGGTGAGTAGGCGTTTAAGATCATATTGGGTATGTATCAATAGTAAATATTTGTAATCTATGCTCTCCACATATACTTATTATGACAACACACATTTAAAATCAATTATTTGAATGGAATGTTATGAAGATACTGACTGCCTTGTAATTTTGTATGTATGCACTTTGCAGGTGTATTATAATGTTTTTTTTTGTTTTTTTTTCAAAAATTAATTTTATTATTTTAATTTATTACTTTAAATAGATCCCTAGGCTAAATTATGGTTTAAAATAGGAGGAATAGCCAGATAGTGATACTGGAATCAAAAGTGTTTCACTAAGACACTAAAACACACCTGAAGATTCTATCTGTGAAAGTGAAAGCTTATCCTTAAAAAAAGTTTTTATAGTGTTTTATCTAACATTTTCTACTCCACCAATAAGGTAAGTGAGCTGACTCACTCACTTTTCAAGTTCACCATAACAAA
>CABFVX010003151.1:7945-20639 GCA_902151425.1 Timema shepardi
TATATATATATATATATATATTCAGCATTCTAATTTTAAAAAATCAATTTTAAAATCCTTATTATTAAAAAAGGAAAAAATAGGTTATATTTCTTTTGACCAGAAATTTTAAACCATTTATTTGCAGCAATGGCTGAGTGTTTAGATTTAAATCTTCTTTTTAAATCGTTTCCATAATATATATAACCTTAATCACCTTATCTATGATTTAATAGTTGTTTACAGAGAAAACAACTGTTTACACCCATATGTGAGTCAAACATTAAACATAGGTTAATTTGATGTGTGAATCTAACCGTTTTTGGTAATAATATATCTCTAATGAGTAAAAATTAACCTGCTTCGGTAGCCGCATAGTCTAATGCGCTACTCTTGTGTTAGACTTGACTGCCGAAGATGGGGAAATCGGGGTTCGATCCTGGTCGAGTGCACTGAGGGTAGTTTTCTTGAAGGTGTTTACACTCTCCCTCCACGCAAATGTGGGTGCTTTTACTCTAAATTAAATCTTCCTATACCCTAATCCATTAGTCTAATTAGTACATAGGCGTATAACTCCAGTTGTTAGTAAGACGTTGTGCAAAAAAAAAGTAAACATTTGGTACAAGAACCTCATTTAAATAGATTTGACAAAATAATTCTCAATTTACAAACGTTCATAATACTAAAGTGTGTATTTATTCAATTTTTATAAAAAGTAGTATCAGGCCGAATTTGATTTTGCCTCTTTCAAAGTCCACGGACTGCACATAATTATGGATAGAGCCACATATGGCCCACGGGCTGTAAGTTTGCCATGCCTGCTGGATAAGGCGTTTGTGTCACGTTATAAGGGCACATTGATTCAAATGACACCATATTTCTTTGCTTCTAGGACGCCACTGATTGTAAGAAGCACATTAATTTTTCGGGACCACAAAAAGGAAAAAAATCTTCGAATCTAGGAAAATAAATAAAAATAAAACGCTAAAGTACCGTGTACATCAGAAATATTTTTATTACCGAATTCAATATACCAACCATATTAGAACCTTAGTTTTCAGTAGGTAGTATTCATCACTCCCTTCTAAATCAGTATTAGTCTGATTCATCTAAGCCATCTTTATCTTCATTATCCCCTAGTATATCGTCTTCTAAGCCATCTTTATCTTCATTATCCCCTAGTATATCGTCTTCTAAGCCATCTTTATCTTCATTATCCCCTAGTATATCGTCTTCTAAGCCATCTTTATCTTCACTATCCCCTAGTATATAATCTCCTGGGCCATCTTTATCTTCACTATCCCCTAGTATATAATCTTCTGGGCCATCTTTATCTTCACTATCCCCTAGTATAAAGTCTTCTGGGCCATCTTTATTTTCACTATCCCCTAGTATATAGTCTTCTGGGCCATCTTTATCTTCATTATTCCCTAGTATATAGTCTTCTGGGTCAGCTTTATCTTCAATATTCCCTAGTATATCGTCTTCTGGGCCATCTTTATCTTCATTATCCCCTAGTATATAATCTTCTGGGCCATCTTTATCTTCACTATCCCCTAGTATATCGTCGTCATCTGAGCCATCGAGAGCATTGGTCAAAAAAGAACTGCAATTCTAAGACGCCATCAATTCTATGACGCACCCCGTTTTTGGAGACGTTCAAAGGAGAAAAAAATGTGCGTCTTAGAATAGAAGAAACACTGTTAGTGTTACTACGATGGCAACCGTTTATTAAGCGGTGTGTCAAACAATATTGAAACCTCAGTCCTCATCGCTGGACAGGAGTGATGAGTATAGTCGAGTAATTTTAATAATCGAATCATCATTCGTATTCTTTGAAAAATAATCGAAAAAATCATTCGAATGGTTTTGAGAAGTAGTAAAAAGTCGGTAATAATCGGATGTTAGCTACGTCTGACTAAAAGTAGTTACTACAGTAGCCCCACGGCTTCTTTGGTGCTGACTGACAGCTCACAGCTGACTTCTGACAGTCAACATTTAGGTATATACCTAAATTTTGACCATCATAAGTGACAGCTGCTAATCACATGTTTTTGCAGATCATCTAATTCGGCGTAGGGATACGTAATTTGGTTTGGTAACTATTTAAAGCTGTCAGTCAGCACCAAAGAAGCCATGGGGCTACTGTAGTTGCTCGTTTTGCTTTGTGCTACTATCTTCTTCACCCTGCTGTCGAATCTCCTAACAGCAGCTTATAAACACTTTTCTATTACTGTATTTAGTTCCTTATGCCAGTATCAAAGACCAACGTACAGCCTCAACAAAATACTAAACAGTGAATTAGTGAATGCATTAGTCACTTAAGTACCTCACAATTAATATAAATACGTTTGCGTGTGATTAATAATAAAATAAATAACATACATTTCCCTTTGTATTTAAAAGAGTCTAAATAATTGACCCTTTAATATTTCCTAAACATAAAAAAATAAAGATAAACTTACAATACTCTTTATATATCGGGTAAGTGATAAAATACTTTCGATTTGAATATCTGAATCAATTATATCCCTCCTGAAAGCTTCACTTAGAATCAAACACACAACTACTACTCGACAAACGACGGCGTAAGTTTGCTGGATAATGATGTTTTGTGTTATAAGAATGTAAAATTATTTCAATGAATAAAATTATAATACGATCTGAATATTACGGCCGAGCAATGTTTTACTATATATATATACATATATATACATACTTATCTATTTAATAAATTTAAGTCAACGTTAAAAAAAATATCTAAAACCGTTCGTGCTATTTGCGTTTAGTTAATTAGGAAGGTAAGATTTAAAGGAAACAAAAAAGAATAATCCACGTAGTAATGAAGTCAAATAATCGAGTAATTTTTAATTTTCATTCAAATTATTTTTGGCTGATATTCAATTGTAAGCTGTAAAACCACTTGAACTTTGTATTAAATTAGCTTATAATCATTGGCAAGCGTAAGGTCGATTATTTTGTAGCAATGGGGACTATTTATTTAAAATGAACCTAATAGAAATGAAGACCTGTATAGAGATAGCCTGGAAACATTCATAATCATAAGGTCGATTTTCCTTAACACTTGTGGTAAGAGAATGAATCGGTCAGCTCGCGTCAAGTCAGCTACTGTTTTCATTCGAATGATTTTGATAGAATCGATTCTATTCATCCTATTTTGTCCATCACTACTGGACAGTCCTCTGTGTTGTCGGATCATAGGCACGGGTGATTTATCGCGCTGTTTCTACGAGTGTGTTTATTTTTTGTGGCGGCACAGATCCTGAGTGCCAAGCGTTCCAATAAAACTAAAACATAACTTCCCCCCAGCTCCATTAGTTAAGTGAAGTGTGGGAGTGAGTCGGCTCAGACGCGCCACAAACGCCTGCACACCATTTCTTGGGGTCGATAATTCAGAGATTACTCCGATAAAACTATCACTTGACACGGCTAATGAGTTTAAATGTTTAGGAACAATTTTAAATAGAAATATCGATACTAAATTTGAAATTAGGAAACGAATACAGTCGGGAAATGTATGCTATTACTCGGTCAGTAAGTTGTCTGGTCGCTTGGTTTCAAGGAATTTAAAACTCAGAAAAAATAATTTATTATTATTATTATTATTATTATTATTATTATTATTATTATTAGCAATGCGTCTTACTACCCGTTCGGGTTATACGCACTTACGCTAATGTGTAATGGTAGGGTGATGGTGAGATGAAATGAAGGACCTACAGTTTAACGTGGAATCCGAACCACGGCGGAGGCCTGGTATTCCCCACATTCACAAGATGTGTTGTCAGAGGTGAAGGAAGGGTTAGGTAATCAGATAAATCTGTGCCGGGACCGAGGATTGAACCCCGGACCCCCAGCACAGAAGTCTGACACCTTACCCCTAGACCGCCAGGTCACCAAATAATTATAAAACAATAACTATACCGGTTGTTTTCTATGGGTTTGAAACGTCGTCTCTTACCTCACTTGACGAAAACAAATTTTGTTATAAAACAGGTTGCTTAGGAAGATATTTGGTCCAAAAAGGGATGAGGGCTTCTGGGTAGGGGAGGAGGTTACATAATGACGGGTTGCATACCCTGTATTCATCATAATACAATGATATTATAATCAAGTTTCGTATATTACGGTGGGCAGGACATGCAGTACGAATGTGAGAATATAGAACCGTACTCATGGCACTGAATGGTAAGCCCAATCGGAAGAGACCATTGGGAAGACCTAGAGGCAGATGGGAGGATAGCATTTGAATGGATCTGAAAGAGAGAGTTTGTAATAAGATTGACTGGGTAGAACTAACAGTGACAGGGAGTAAACGGTTGACTGTAAGTTTATTAAATAATACTACTGATGATATTTTTTTAATTTAACGATTATTAATTCAGTTTACTGCCCCTACAGGATATCCGTGTTTAGCTTAGCTAATTATGTAGATGTAATTTAGAGAAAACACACATTTGCTTGGAAAAGGAGCGTAGGGAAGCATTATAGTATAAAACCACCTTCAGTAAAATCAACTGCTAAGGGTCCCCAGTTCGATTGCTGGCATGAACGAAAAATTTATCATCGGTGAAATATGAGATTCCCTTTTCACAATTATGAATTAAGGGACTGGGGGGGCTGGGTGTTGTATCTATTTTAGATTTAAATTAGTTTAAAGGTTTCGCGCTGATAAAATCAGTTGGTTCAGAAAGTGAACGTTACCCCTTTAATAAATCATATAAATGAAAAATGTTCGTTAAAAACAACGTTCATAAGTACATAAACTAGGTTCATGATCCCCTTGTTGGGTAAATTTATCTTTCACACCTCACTTTTGATCATTTCTGTCATTTTTAAATCCAAGCTATCATTTTCTTGGTTTAAGTTATTTTTAGGCATTTTTGAGTCATTTTAAGGCATTCATGTTGAATAAGTATATATATATTTTTAATGTACTATCGATATTTTATAAATGCATAAATGCTCATACATAAATGTTTTCAACACACATTTGTCGGAATAAGAAGAAAATGTGGACAATTAACTTGGTATCCTCCTTGCTTGTCTGGTTGTAAAAAACACATTCCTGGTGAGACACCGCAAATAGGCTGGAGAGGGTAGCGTTGGAAGGGATAGCTGTTACTTCTGAAGAATGTATTTGTAAATCTATATTGTATTCAGAAGAATGCAAGCATTTAGTTGTTAAAGGCTTTTCAATGCATTTTACATTTGTAAAGTGCGTGTTTGATCTGGTCGAGTACATTTATTATGAGTTTTTGTTCATATTTTTAGGTAATTTTTTCGAAAATGTTAATTTATTGTTTAGAATTCATAGGTTCATAGTTTGTTTTTTTAAATTATCATAAAATTCCGGGCCCCATTAATATTCCTAAACTTTATCAACCAATTAACTAAAGTTACGATAGAAACACATTTTCTTTACTTATATGGCTTACAACCTAAATGTAATACAAATTTTGGACGTCTAATAATGCTCTCATAATGTAATCAAGTCGTACATTATGTGATCGAGGAAGTTTCCAGTAATTGAATCTTAGAATCTTGTCTTCTTTACTTTATATTCCTTGGAATAACCTCTTCAGAAGTGAACTAGAAACTCAATGAAGTGTTGACGTCACACCAATGTAGATCCTAACAAATCAATTAATAACACATCGACTAAACACTCGAGTGCTCTTACCAATTAATTACGGAAGACACACACACACACACACATACACACACAGGAGAATGCCAAGATAAAAGTTCCCCGTACGTAGAAGTAATGTTTTACCTCAAATATAATAAAGATTGATTTCTTGAAGTTTCGATGAATCTCTCTCAAAGTATCATTTTATAACCTAGGACATTTTAATAAAAGTACTTAATAACTTTTTTTTGTCTTTATTGGTTTTCTTTTTCTTACTCTGTCTCTTGTCTTGTGATCTATATAGCTCCCCACGTCTCAGATTTATTTATATGCATTGTTAAAAGATATCACATTTTAAAGAGGGTTCTGTAATAAAATAGGTGTAATTTATTTTTTAATGGTTTTAAAGATTATCAGACTTAAGTGCTAAAGAGTTTATCATTAAACTCCTTAAATATTACTCCATTAAATTTGTATAAGGGTCTACTAAATTGTAATCTCAATGGAAACGTTCGATAGTAGGTTTCATTATGACCCACTTAGAAGATGAACAGAATTAAGACTTGCAACGGAAGCTAACTATTATTATTATTGTTATGGCTTAAATTTGCTTCAACACAAATGAAATTAGCATCTTAAACAGAAATAATAATGAATAAAACAGCATAGTAAATCACAATTACTTATTAGGAATGTAAAATTTTCTTAAAATATTTAACAAAGATTATAAACTTATTATCTTTTTGCCATTGTGCCCTAATCCCCTTCTAGACTATCCAGATATTTAATTACACTAACGGATTAAGGAATGTTAAGTTCGAATTTTGTGAAAATTTACCCTAATTTGCGTGTAGGGGGATTGAGAAGCTATTTGGACTAAACTACCCCCAGTAATTAGAATCCCAACCTATCGGTCAAAAACATCATGTGCCCACCGATGTTGGTTTAGAAAGATTTGTGAAAATCAATAAAAACTCAGTTATCTGATAAAATATTAGTCAAGCTATTAATGGTGGCCAAGAGGTATAAAGCACTATACTACCATTGCTTGGTGTTTTGGTCATCGCTTGAATTCCAGCCCGGTGCATTGAGTTTTATTTTCCACATGCAATTTTTCCTATGCTCTTTCCACACAAATGCGGGGTTTTGGGTGTCTTTCTTTTTAGCTGCCTTACTCATCAACATACCCCTACCCCTTATATAAAGTTAATAAAAACCATATATAAAACCTGAGATTGTTTGAATACTTGAGGATATATGAGATTAGAGGTTTCAAAAAGATATCAGATTCGGGATTTCTTCTAAATGACCAAAAAAGAAAAAAAATATTCCTCAAATTTGGGTTTGGAACTTGTTTTTTGCTTTTATACTGCTTATTGATGGTTAATCCTAATGTAATTATAGTAAAACCTAAAAAACAATATCAGATCATTAACTGACCACAAAATTGAAGCGCTAATTACCTGTGTCAACGCGCCGAAAAACGCCAAAACTAAATTGAATGCATTATAATAGAAAATGTTAACATATAGCTATATTTGTTTTCCACGGCAATTTAACAATTAATGTAGTAAAAATAGCCCTGTAATGGTTAATATGTTTTCTTGGATTATAGTTTGAGATTTGGGATGCGTGGATAAAATACAAATTTTAATTCATAAAATAGGGTATTCAAAACATCTATACTAAAAAAAACTTCTGTCAAAACGTAATAGACTACGTATTAGATGACATAGATAATTATTATTATTATTATTAGCACCACGTCTTACTACCCGTTCGGGTTATACGCACTTACGCTAATGTGTAATGGTAGGGTGAATGTGAGATGAAATGAAGGACCTACAGTTTAACGTGGAATCCGAACCACGGTGGAGACCTGGCATTCCTCACATTCACAAGATGTCTTGTCAGAGGTGAAGGAAGGGTTTGGTAATCAGATAAATCTTTGCCGGGACCGAAGATTGAACCCCGGACGCCAGCATAGAAGTCTGACACCTTACCCCTAGACCACCAGGTCACCGACATAGATAAAATGTTTAGATCTTTTAGTTAATATTTATTTATTTAGCACCGCGTCTTACTACCCGTTCGGGTTATACGCTTTAAGTACTAATTACGCTAGTGGATTAGGTATTGGGAAGGTTGAATTAGAGGAATTGAACCCGCATTTGCGTGGAGGGAGAGTGGAAAACCATTTAGGAACCACCACCCCAGTTCACCCGACCGAGTCGAACCTCGATCTCCCCGTCCTCAGCAGTCGAGCTCAATATGACAAGCGCGTTAGCCAACTACGCCACCGAGGCGGGTTTTTAGTTAATAATTACGTCCTTTTTACTCTTACATAAAGTATCATAATGTATTTTTTTTTAATCTGGACAGGAATTAAAGGCTTGGAACTTTTAGTTAAACTTCACTGCCTTTACCAACTGAATGACCTACTTTGAGGGTGGAGGAGCTGGTTGAGGCTAGGGCACTCTCATGCGCTTGGGGTGGAAACTACCCCTAAAGACGGATGAACTAATAGTGGACTACGGCATAGGATGTAGAAATTCCTCAACGGTGGACCGGAGCACAGATCCAAGGTCGGTAAGGAGGATGAAGGCTACAACAATCTTGGAATATCCAGAGGGCGTAGTCCCTATGCCATCGGGTATAGGTCCTGGAACCTCCAAGGATAGTGGGGTCGTTGAGGTGCAGCAACAAAGTGAAAAGATATCACACACAGGCGTCTTACGAAGGGCAATCTTTTCCACGTGGTGAAGTAATGAGCCGTTAGGGGTATTGACAACCCATGTGGGTGTGAGTGTAAGCATATTTTTTTGTATATCACCGCATATTATCACCCGTTATACGCATATATAATAATTAATCTAATGGGGTGGATAAGGAAGGAAGAATGTTAGAGGTAATCTACCCGAATTTCCGTGGAAGTAAAATGGTAAACCATTTAAGAAGAAAAAAACAGTGGACCCAGAAGGGAGATGAAGCCCCTTTTCCCCTTCATAAGCAGGCCAGTCTGACACAAGAGTGACTACCTAGGCCAATAGACCACTGTAGACCACTTAAGTGGGTGTAAATATACATTACTTTATGTTTATAAGATTGTTTTATTTCCATAGACACTATGACAATCAGATCAAATAAATATGGTAGGATAAACAATTTTAACACGATAAAAAGCATTAAGAAAATATAATTCCTAACGTCTGAGAGAGAGATAAGGGGTAAATTCCCGCCCCAAAAAATCTCTCCCATAACTACCCCCACTGTGGCGCGTTAAGTTAGTTCAAAAGTCTCCAGATCATTACAAATCAAATATTTAAACATCTAAGCAGAAATGGGTATGAGCACTAAAGCGATTTGTCCTAGTCGCTGGTCCACAACAAATGAGGTTCTTAACTCGTGTTCCCTTCAGTCACAGATTAAGACCCTATTTTTACAGTTTTTATAATAAAAACTCAGCTAAAAGTCCCGGGTTACATTCACGGCATGGCAGAAAAAAATAATATTTGGTGAAATGTGGGTTTCTCTTTTTACAGTGGTGAATTAATGGCCGGTGGTTCGATTCTGTGTTTGTCCTAAATTTAATTTATTTTATAATAATATTATATAATCAGTCAACTCGGAAAGTGCACGTTAAATACTTTAAACAATATTTATTTATTTATAGCAAAATTAAAGTTATTTGCTTGGATAAATAAATAATCATTTTAGTAAATTCGTTTGGCTTAATTTTCTACATAGGTAATGTAATCTCAACATTTAAAAAAAATATTTGTCAAGGGAAAATCGGAATTTCAAAAGAAACTTTTCGCTTCATTTAAAACGTTTCTGTTTAGATGCTATTTTGTCCATTACTAGTTTTTAGGTATAATTACGACTGGCTGATTATATGATATTAGTCAAACTAATAAAATATAACCTTCAATAAAATTATTTATCTTCCTGTCATTTATTACTTAAGAGTGGATAAAGTGTTAAAAAAGAATTTTAATCAAAATTTTTGTTGTTAGGTTCAATTCTGTGGTAGGCTTAAATAATCTATATTATAAAGTTTCAGCTTTCTAGGTCATGTAGGGGCTTCTGGAGGGTGTATAAAGACACACACAAACACACACATGAGGACATTATACATATATTCAAGAATAGTTGAGCTTAATATGTGTAGAAAATTATACTAAACGTATCTAATGAAGCAATAATTTATTTCAGTTGGCAAATAAAGATTGTTGCTATAAAAAATGGCAAAAATAATTACCATATACTGTATATTGTTTCCTTTTACCTCACCTTAAAGTCTTCGGATTATATATGTTTAATGTCAACCTCACGTGGCAATTTATCATCTAAAAAACAAGAAGTTGGAAGTTTACCAACATCAGGATAGCCCAGGCAACATTAACCTAGCTAAACGCTACTAGGTTCCATACATATATATTTTCACAGTCATTATGGACAAAGGACAGTTTTCTTAATAGACGGCAAAGGTTTATCTTAATGTAATTGGGAAAGCAACTCATGCCTCGCAGCCTTTAAACTGATATCAAGATAATCCCTAATTTATCCTAGAAGCGCAAACAAGCGTCTGGTTAGTACAATCTCCAAACAAAATGGAGTTTTAATTGAAATGAAGCATCCATTTAACACAACAGTTTTGAAATTTAATGAACAAAGTAATGGGCAACATCTTGCAGACACCCCCTCCTATCCCCTCAACAAAAAAAATATATATATATACATAGTGCGAGAGAGATAAAGACAAATTGCTATGTAGATGAAGCTAAGAGACGTCTCTTTTGCCACAAAGCCTGATAGAAGATGAGAAAAGGTATTTTATAAGCTGATAATGAAGATGGTCTTATCTACAACTAGGCGATCACAGTTTTCTGTTTCCATTTATACTTTGCCTAAAATAAATACAGTGATTATATCATTGAAATTGCTCCAATAAATAACGTATTATAATTATTACCATTTTGAAATCACTATATTACATTATTTTTGGTGCATCTAACTCGAACTCATTTTTACATATCTTTGGAATTAAGGGGTTTTTAGCTTATAAGGACGGGTTTCAAGGAAGTGATGATATTAAATGAAACTTCGCTTGAAAATAAACGTGGCAATTTTATTAAAAGCATCTTCAATGTATAGGCCTTACTTAAAAAATAGCTCATACCTTTGAACATGATTATCTTTCTAAACGAGCCCATACATATTTTTAATGTATTTGTTGCTTTGATTAAAACTCATTTTTGAAAATAATGTCATTTTTACTAGGAAAACACATTAATGTGTTTATAATTTGTGTTAGTATATTATTAAATCATAAATGTGATGTTTACTTATAATACTGTTATCACTCTAAACATATAATTTGATAGTTATAAAAGGCACTAAATCTTTATTATTAGCACCGCGTCTTAATATCCGTTCGGATTATACGCACTTACGTTAATGTGTAATGGTAGGGTTATTGTGAGATGAAATGAAGGACCTACAGTTTAACGTGGAATCCGAACCACGGTGGAGGCTTGGCATTCCCCACATTCACAAGATGTCTTGTCAGAGGTGAAGGAAGGGTTTGGTAATCAGATAAATCTTTGCCGTGACCGAGGATTGAACCCCGGCCGCCAGCACAGAAGTCTGACACCTTACCCCTAGGCTGCCAGGTCATCGACTTCAACTGAATCAAATTTGGATATCATCAAGGTGATTTGTCAAGGAACGTGACTCACCCCAAGTGAGGCTGGATACCAAACACAAGATGACACCGGCCTATGCTTAAATTGAATGAGCCAGTTTCGCATATAAAACTGGCCCATTCCATTCGAGTCTAGGCAGGTGTCATATGAAAGAAAATATTTAGCTAGAATTAAACTAAAAGTATTTACTGAGCCAATATTTGATTAAGTTTCTACACAAATAAATCTCAACAGTTTTTTAAAAATATATCTCATGGGCATTGAGCAACTTGCCTAGGATATTTTATCTTTATTCATTCAAATGTCACCAAATTAATAACAAATATTCAGGAGCTGTTGTGATTAATCCAAGTAAATCTATCTAATGAAGCAGTATTTTTTGTTTTAACCCATTGGGGGTTGTGTTACCTCCTTCCTTTATTCCTCATAATAGGCTACTTTATCTCTCACTAGCTACCCATCACGTGGTCTAACACAACGCTCTTGCAGTAGACTGGACGGCCGATGACGGGGAGATCAAGGTTTTGATTAAATGATTGATATGGATATGTATAAGGATTCATATCATGATACGGATATAATCACTTTTTGTTCGAATCCGTGTTTTAGTTGACTAATTTCAACAAAAAACGTTTATTGTAACATAACTATAATAATTACACATATTGTCTCGCGAACTTTTTTGTTCACATTAGTGAGAACGTTCAATATGTTTAGTATTTTTTTTATGTAACACCAATAGTTTTTGCAGCGCACGCGGAGAAACCATATTTTTAGGTAATTTTTTTATACCTTGTGTAAAACTATTGACATTTTTATGAGGAATAAATTAAATTTTCAAAATAAAATATAGCCTATGCTACTCGCTGATAGTGTAGCTTTATATTGGTGAAAGAATTTTTAAAATCGGTCCAGTAGTTTTTGAGTTTATCCATTACAAACAAAAAATAAAATCTTTCTTCTTTATAATATTAGTGTAGACAAAAAAACAAAGCAAGGAAGGACTATCGTGAACTTACAATTATTAAATTATGGTTTATCAGACCACCTTTATTGTAGCCTCACTGCTTCCCTTTGCTCAGAATTGACCACATGCCACTGATTCAAAGTATTACACCCTCCGCCGATCCTATAGACAAGGCCCCTAAACTACAGGATAGAGAGGATGAAACAATACAAGGAAAATATCAACAGTATATAGAAAAAGTTTATAACAAAATATTCTTTTATTGCCAAAAATATTAACAAAACACGGAAAGGACGGCCTTATTTTAAAACATCCTATAGCTACTATTCTGAAAGAAAACATTGATATATTTGCGTCGGACTTAAGGTCCTTCAAACATAACGTTGT